>JBAMDO010000161.1:0-138342 GCA_037074765.1 Mansonella perstans
AACAGGTTTACAGCTACTTGACGTTGCACATGCTATGGTTGGTTTTACAAAAGGTAGCTATCGGGTTGGACTTATGCAGGTTAGAACGTGCTTACTATTTACTATAGTTTCTTAATTTGACTGATAATCGAAATCACTGCAAATAAACGAGCAGAAATTTGTTAGTAGTCTGTTATTATCATAATGAAAACTTTATATGTTAGTCACGGATATTTCCTGCGTTATATGATTCTTGGTGTGTATTTTTGATTTCCGATAGGTTTGTGGACGCTTAGCATTCATATATATAATTGATGGCTGTCCAGATGTGCAAAGTTCATTGGCTACTTTTATTTTGTTAATCGCATACTTTTCGATTGAAATTTTCCGGTAAATACTTTCGATTAAAATTTTCCATAAAACTATTTTTTCCCCCAAAAAGAAATTCAGTATGTGATTATACATCACGGTTTTTTATGATTTTTTGTAAGAAAGTCTACCTCCATTATATACCTGTGACATGCGAGACGATACTGCGAATTTCGATATCTCAGAAAGGTGATGATTCTGTGCAAATTAATATCAACCTTGGTGCGTGAAAGATCATAAATGCTGTTTGCGATGAATTTTTAGCTCCATGTTTGTGCATTCATTTTCTGATGTTAAGAGTTTTTTGATTTTAGCAAACAAATGCGTACTTTTAGGTATCCATACTATGCGGCCAGCATTTTAAAAATTGAAATTCCATTTCTCACATGGTTACGGTACAATGCGTGGATGTTACTTTATCCAGTTGGTTTACTTCTTGAAGGTAGTTTCGTGTTTTAGTAATTCGTCTTGAGTTTGTAAACAGTTCAGTATTTCCATCTTTGTTTCTAATCATCAATTACCGACTAGTTTATTACTAATCAGCTGTTCAGTTTTCCTATTGCCCTCTTAAAATCTGAGTACACAAAATATTTTTCAACAGCTTTCTTCTTATTTATTTTCATCCTTCACAGAACACTCTCGGCTGTTTCGTTATGGACACCATATGTGAAAACATATCTAAAAGCACTTTCTGTGCTTGTGATAAATCCGTCATATTAGCCGCAGAATGTGGTAGGACATAATAGAAAATAAAATGAATGCTATATTTTATGACATTTTCTTTAGTTGTGTTGTTAGAGAATATTTGTGGATTTCAGCAAATTCAAATTTTTATAATTTGTTTTTAAAATATTGGGAAGTTTTTTCCTTGTGTCAATAAAAGGAGACAAAATATTTGGTAAAATTCATTGATTTGCAGGTGTAACCATGTATCGATCTATTCCTTATTATTATCGAACAGAAAAATATAGCATTAAACTACCAAATGTTGCAAATATTGGCTTCAGTTTCAGTTTTGGCCTTGGAATCTTTTTTCTTTTCATATTCCCTTTCAGTACGTTTTTTTTTATATATACATATGTATCTACTGTTCATTGTCATTGAACCAAAAATGGTAGAAATTGGGGCTGAAATTTGTTTTTTTCCTAAGAAATGCGAACAATCTTGGCCTATTTGTCATTAATATCACAGAAGCTTGAATCTTTCATAAATTGCTACTGAATCTTTAATGATCCGTTGATTCCTTCTTATTTATTCAGTATTTGAATTGGCAGTATTTCTTAAGATAGTTTTCATTTTCTTATTTTTGTACTTGATGCATTTTAAACACATTTCTTTTATTTTATTTTTCTTACAGTACCAAAAATCTTTCTAAAGTAAAAGCATGTTTGTATATGCAAGAGTTCACTATCAGTTTATGATAGATTTAAGCTCCCCAACTTGAAACTTCCTTTGAGCAATTTAAATTTCAATTTAAAGTTATATGCGATATTTCTTTAAAGGTTTCCTGTTGTTTGAATGACATTAATTTTTAATTTTTGCAGTGGCAATCCACTTATTGAGGCATATGTGGTTGCAGCGATGCAAAAAATATGCAGGTTTGATTAAAAAACTTTAAAAATAGTCGACGAATTTACCGATATTAATCGAATTGCATCATATTTCGCACGACGCAGGCCATTTAATGAATGAAGTATTGCATTCGGTTTCTTCACTGATTTGGGAAGGTTTTTTTTAGAGTGAAGTACATCTTATTACATATTTTGGTATAAGTTAGAAGAAAAGGTTTTCGATTTTTTGCATTTGGAAATTTTTCTTTCTGAAATCAAAATAACCATACTATATTTTCGAAGATATCAAACATTAATGCAATACGTAACTGCCGTTCAGAGACATATTCGCATTTCAGCCACTTAATTTCTTAGTTTTTTAGATCTTTCAGTCTGATTTTCAGTAGATCCACATCTTGTTACGAACATCTTCCTGCATATTTTACGGCAAATAATATTTCTTTCTATTTATTTTTCATACCTTTTTGCTAATTTTTTTTGATCAGTCGTATTATTGGTTGATCAGCTAGCAAAGAAAGTTGCTGAGTAAAAGTATAAAGAAAATTGTTGTGTAAAATACTATTTTCGGGATTAAGCGCTAAGCCCCAGATATATTTATTGACAGTTCTCGTCCTTCTCATTTTTCAGCAAAAAAAAAATATATTTTGCTTTGCACTGGATAGTATATGATTCTGATCGCATATTTAGTCATTCTTTGGATGTTGCATGATTCTGGTCGCAGAATTAATTATTATTTGTTGAAATCTTTATCTGTTCAATGTTTTATCTAGTTAGAAAATTATTCAGTTCAGTAGAATTCATTTATTTTTAAATAATATAAGCTAAATTTTTAAAAAATTGTAAGCATAAATAACATTCTTATCTTGGGATGCATTTCTAGATAGAACCTAACTTTTATAAATTCATCTGTTTTATTTGGAATAGTAACTCTATGAATATCAGTGTAACTTGGGGAGAGACTCTACAGATATCAATAAATGGAAAAAAGTGAAATTATTCTATCTTCTTTTTAAAAAAGTGCCATTGCTGTTTCTCCCTTGTGTATCTCCCTTGTGATTTCTTCAAAAGAACTGCTTTAAAACTGCAAGTTTTTTTCATAAGCAACGGTTATACATTTTTAAAAGATAGCAGGATTTATTCAGAAGTCTTTTCAAAACTTCATAAAGAAATATATAGCTGCACGGGAATTGTCGTTTCATTCTAAAATTTAATTTTACCATCGTTTCATCCGTTCAAAATGAGTTGAATCAATGAAGTTATCAAACTCAGCAAAATCATTTAGTGTTACGGTTATTGTATGACATCAAATTTTAACTGCTAGAAATTTACCTTTTTTTTTACACACAAAAAAAAATAGAATCTGGAATGTTGCGTGATTTTAAGCTTAGTAAATGCTATTGTATTTTTGGTGAAATACTTGATAACAAATAAACACTCCAGTGAATTTATTTGATAGAGACATAACAGCGATAAGTTAACTGAAAACTGAGTGTATTATCTCTCACATTAGATTAACATAGCATCTCTATGTAGTAATTGTACGTTACAATATATTAATTTCATTAAGCGTGGTGTTATCAATTAGGGTATTCTAGTATTTATAATCAAACAAGATAAGTAATAGCATAACTGTGTATCACCAATTCTCTCACATAATTATTTTCGTACAGTGGACGCCACTATAATTCATTATTACTATTTCATTGCATTACAAAAGATAGTAGATAATGCACTGAACTATAATGAAATATTTGAAAACTATACTTATACTTTTGGTTACGAATTGGGTTACTTGATTTTACACTTCAGAATGTAAAAAACTCTATTCGTGAAATGAAATTTTCAGGCGGTTGTTGTTTTCATTGAAGATAAACAAATTCTGTGATGACGTTTGAGACAGATTTTTTTTTTTGTTGAGTGAAATGGATAAGCGGTCGGTTGTGATTTTTTTTTTTTTTTTTTTGAAATTTTTCTTTTCGAATGATGATTACAATTGAACAATCGAAGTGAAACATGTTGGAAACAGTGGACGAAGTACATTTCCCACTGTATTATCAATTTAATTGATTGGTAAAGTAAAGTCTTATTGCTTCCTGCGTTGAATTATGACGAATTATTTTACTTAAAAAGACGGAATATGTGGAAAAAAACGTAAACTAAAAGAGAACAGATCATTGGATTACAAATGAAATGATTCGTTGTCATAAAAAGTTGTTAGAAAGCGAGACTAAAAATAATATTTTAAATTGTTTCTGTAAACATAATAGTTATGTATCTGTATTTTTCTGCAGTTGCCAAGTTCCAGATTACCAAATCTAGAAAGGCTTCGGTATCTCTTATTTAAAGTAGCGGTTTCAACTTCTCAACCATGAACACTTAAGTTTTATTTTTTTCGGCGAGAACCATAAAATTCAAAAATAATAAACTGCAACCAAAACTTTTAATGTAATGGTAGAAAAGAAGAAATTTCCATTTTCTGCTCATCGAGCTGCAATACATCTTCGCACTTCATATTTTAGATCTCCCGAACCACTAGTGAGAATCATTCGTTTAAAGCACCGTTATGCATGTCTCTCATAAAATGCTTAATTTTGAAAAAGTGATTATTGATATCTTCATAAACAGATTGTTTCGGTTTATTTTCAAGCGTTAAACGACAACTAACTGCTTTCATTAATCAGTCATTCAGAGCACATTAACATAATCTGTTCTTTGAAATTACAATAAAAAGAAATATTTTATTCATCTGCCAAAGATTTTATTTGTTAAGAAGAAGGATGGGTTTGAGACATTCCATTAGATTGCTCTGCAAACTTTACTTTCTTTAAACCGATCATATATTTTCTCCATCTCATTGCTACAATTAGCCCGAATACATAAATGATTGCAATTAGACCGTTTGCTATCATAGTTAGAAATAGATCAGATGCTGCAAATAGTTTGGAAGCAATTTGCAGTAACGGAAATTTCGCAGAAAAAATTCGTTATAAGCTCAAGGAATTATTGCAATAATAAGTTGCCGAAATTTATAGTTTCAGTTTTAAAATTAAAAAAATCATTAAATCTTTACAAAAAGCATTAAAAACGCTTACTTTCACCACTATCACGAAACCAAACATAAACGTGGAAAAGAAGTGTAAGAGCAGATAGTGTGGTGATATATGTCTAAATTCATAAATCATGTCATCTTTTTGTATATGAAAGAGAAGAAAAATATATGTGAAGAAAAATTTCCCTAAACATGTCACTGTGTTTTTAAAATAACACACGTGCCGTATGGACTGACAGTGAATTAATTACAGTAATAGGAAAAAATTCAATTGATCAATCCTTCTCCATCGGACTCAGCCGTTGCAGAAGGATTCACTTGTCTTGGTGTGTTTTCATGAAATCACCTAGATTTAGGATTTCAGGTTGAATTACGGAATGTAATATGAAGTTTCTATTTCTTCATATTCTGATGAAAGTTCCATTCTTTAGAAGGAAGCGTTTCACGTAACCATCTAAGATATACATGACTTTCTCAAGATTTCAACACGGAGTTAATTGGCATTTTTTAACACATTCTACATTTATACGTCATTTCACTGAGTAGGATTGACAGATCAATAACCAAAAAAGCTGAACTACGGCAATAGTTATTAATCAAAAATCCCAGTTAGATCAAAAATTAGTTTTAAATTTAAGACCATCAGGCAAAAAGTTCAACCCTTTAATCGGTTGGTAATCCTTTAAGTTGAATTTCAATAGTTTAAAACATAAATATTTACAGTTAGAATTATAAATGGTATTATGAAAGGTGCCAGCTGTTTTATCATAGCGAAAATTGAAGAAATTTCCACCAGCAGAAAAATAATAATCGAAATCAAATCTGATGCAGCATTAATTGTGAAGCCATGCGCGGTATATGTCGTGGCGATCATTGCAAAAAGTGCCAAGATAGATAAAAATTGTACTACATACATTGCTGTCTCAAAAAAACATTTTTTTTTTTGCTTTACTGAAACTTTAAAGCTAAGGCGATAATTGAATATTCATAATTACCATGAGTTATTGATAAGCTTACTAATTTAGATCTATCAATGCTAAGATAGGATCTGCTCTATGACAAGGATAATTTTCCTTCCGAAGTTTCTTTTTACGTACATTTAAATGCTTTATTATGACTTTGTAATTTACGCAGCATCTCTTTAAGTAAATGTGAGAAATGAATAAAACTTGAAATTCCATATTTAATTCTTTACATTGTTTAGTGAATAGACTTTTCACATAAATGTCAAATGTCAAAATGAACGAATTGAAAAAGCTTATTTTTGTATAGCACGAAAAATTTTCGCTATAGTCCTGCTGTAACAAATACTTCTATGCAGTAATTTTTGCAATACTTTTTTAATAGGAGTTTCTTTCCAGTCGTTCAAGTTTACTTTTTATTTTCATAAAAAATTTAAAATGAAAAATATTCATACAGTGATGTGACAGCATAAGCATTCGTTATATCGAACTTTTTTATGTACCAAAATAGAGCCACCACCTGTGGATAAATTAGAACTCTGTAAAAGAATAAATATAGCCATTATATAAATCAGCTCTTTATCTTCCTTACTTTACTAAATAGTTCAATTGATGAAGCGAACCATGTTAGTTTCCAAATGTAAATGATTTGCTATGAAAGAAAAAGATGGACTGTTCAGTTTCAATTCACTTGTTCACAATGATTAAGAAGAGCAAAAACATTAGTATTAGTATTGTTATTTAAAATGAAAAATAAATTATTCAAATAAACTGCTAAACAATTAGTGGCATTTTGAACCAGCTCATCAAATCATCTAAAATCCGTCCATTTCACTTAACCGATACCATTTCCGTTAGTAACTGCTGCGTAAAAAGTTTCGTCAGTTGGAAATGATGCAAAAAAATAAAGTGACATTTGGGACTGACCAGAATGACATTTTTGCTGAGCAATGTGTCACTTATCGTTTTACCATTTACAATCGAAACTCATATATATATATATATATATATCAATTGTTCAAACATTAGCTTAGTAATTAAAAAGTGAAATTCGTGCAAATAAGTATCAATTGTGCCTTCTTTAATCTTTTTTTGGCGCTTCTTTCAAATAGATTTAATGAACTCAATTGCGACTTAAATTTCCTCTCAACAATTTTCATTTGTTGCTTTCAATAAACATGTATTTTACAGCTTTATGGTTAGATTGCAAATCTACTTGGCTCATTTTAAATAACTCATGCATTTGTTCCAGACAAGAATATTTGATGATACATTGTATTTTAACATTCGGTCTTGGCCAGGTTTCACCAAAAGCTCTATTTTGTTTAACTCTAACGCTCACTTTATTAAAACTCTTCAGATTTCTAGCATTAAAGTCTTCGTCCAACAACCCTTAAATTACCGAGAAATGGAAACTAAAAGTTACCAGAATCCCGAGAAATGATAGAAATTAATAGAAGCCCACCAGATTAATTTCCTAATATATCAAAAAAATTGTAAAAAAACTCCGCTATTTTCTGCATTCCTTGGAAACTTAAAAATCAGGCACAAAATTCAAAAGAAAAATAAGCATAGGTGCTAAACTGCTCGTTTTTGAAGTCCTTTTTATCTTGAATTTGGTACCAAAAAATAACCCTTGACCACCAAGAACTGTCAACTCTTTCCAAGTTGCCACCATCATTTCTGCTGGCATTTCCCTATATTTGATCAAACTTCGCAATCCCATCATAAAGCCACTTTTAACATGCAATGCTTATTGCCATTTTGTTCTGCAGCGAAAGAATGAAAAGCTTCAATGATCCAACTTGATTGGAAGCACAACTAGTTGTAATAGATTAGTATCAGAAATATCATTTATTACCAAAAACCTTGGCATTATTTAATGATTACAAATGAAATCTGTCACAATTCAGCCATATCAACGAGAAATAAAACAGAAGAGCATATTTAAACAATAATGGTATCCTAATAAATGCATTATTATAACTCTTACGTAACATACATACCCGCTGATCATCCATGGACAAGAAGGCCAAAGTTATCATAGATTTGCTAGTTTTCCTTCACTTTTAAGAATATCAATTAATCATCAAATTCAACAAATAATCAAATATAACATCACAAATTCAATGAATAATAAAATATAACATCGTCTTTCCGATCGAATTCGACTAAACACGTTATTAAGAAATGCATTGCAGTCATTAGCTTTCCATTTTTTTTTTCGCTACCTTTATTTTTATTTCACCATATTCGGAATTTAAAACGAAAAACTTTTAAAATTTTTGAATTGAAAACTAATGATTGCCGAGGTAGAAGTGAAATGCATTTCCTCTCTTTTCTCTCCCCAAAATAACACTTGTCTGTAACATGTACAAGTAAGCATTAAATTGACGCATATGAATCAATTTGCAAAATGACAGACAGGAAAACACAAACAGGCAAAGAGGGATTATATAAAATGCACATATTTAATACGTAAAAAAAATTGTTACAAAAATGAGTCAAAAAAAACAAAGCCTACGATATAGAAACAGAGCGATCAACACCACTAAGCCGTTCCCGCGTTCATTATGATAACCTCGAATAACTGAGTTCTATTAAAAATATCTTCTCGACACTGTAAGAGAGTTGATTCAATCTCAAATTTAATAAAGATAAAAATTCATATTTAAATAACTGATGACAAAGGAGCATTCTTCCTTGAAAAAATATTCTGATAAACGGAGAGAATCAAAATATCTTCCCAAGTTTTTAATTATCTTCATTTCTAAGAAACCATGATAAAAATAAAACAATGCACATATTTATAGTCATATTATCACAAAAACCTGGTTTTTTCCTACGTTCTCCAATTTATAGGTCCAGTTTCTAACTTTCCCTCTTCTTATAATGATTGCATTCCACTGGATATGTTCAATAACGAAAACCACATTATGGATACCATAAAAAGTAAATCAAAAAAACTTCCGAAATTTAAGGTTTCGAAAATAAAACCTGAACAGTTTTTCGAAAAAACACTTTTTTATTCAAACAGACAAAGAAGCAAATTTTTGCGTCACTGCCTGCCATTGAAGTTCACTGCTGCTAATGCCCTGCGCTGCTGCCAATGATGGCCAATGCTTTTTATGAATGGCGATTACCTGAAATACAGAAGCAGAAGATTCCAAAGCTAATGTAGTTTCAAACGTATGTAAAAACAGTCAGTTTCAACAAAGTTTATTATGATATATTTCACAACCCCTTATCTTTTAATTGAAATGTAATCAAACTTACAAAAAATTGTGTGAGATAAGATTCAAACATACTTTAATGTTACGCAAGAACAGGAAAAAAAAAAACGAAATTCAGAAAAAACAGAGGAACGAAAAAATGGACCAATAAACTAATTTATCAAACCTTTTGTATCGTCTCCTGTGCACTTTGTTTAGGAAGTGCATTCAGAGCTTCATTACTCAATTTCCCGGTCGTCTCAGGGCTTTCACCGCACAAGGCCTATAATAACAAATATTTTTATCAAGAAGTCAATTTCCAGAAATGCAACATTTTTTTGCAAGTTTTCAAAAATTACCAGAATATATCGATAAAAAGCAGAAAATGAATTGGAAGTTTGCATTTTATAAATTTGGATACTAAACTCGAAGAGCAACAATGGCTTTAAAACAGAAAAACTAAGATGTAGATATGATGCAATGTTACCTTAACACATTCTTCAGCCGAATCTGATATGGTATCAAGATTGTAGCCACCTTCCAAGGCAAGTACAACGCGTCCATCGGCGTAATTCATAAGCTGTTGCGTGAAATAACCAAACAATTGTGGCGATAAGTTATATCTGCAAAAAAAACAAATTAACAAAATAATCTGAACAGCAAAATGAAGTAAATCTTTTATTCAGAACTATTTTTGTTTCTACAAACTTATGTTTTGTTACGGAGACAGTGCCTGAATTCAGCCTTATGAGAAAAACATACCCTCCCAGAGCCTGAGAATGTCCGCATGCGGCATCGAAGCCAGCTGAAACAATGATAAACATCGGTTTGAACTGATTTAATATAGGCGCAACAATAACACGCCATGCCGCTAAGTAATCAGCATCATCCATCATTTCACCCGAAAATGGTATATTCACTGTATAACCTTTACCCGATCCAACACCTACCTAGAATAATTGGCTTTATGAATTTGAATGTATGAGAAAACTGACAAATAAATTACTTTGTCAAATAATCTCATAGTCCGCATTTGAAAAACATGCCTACGAACTTTTTATTCACATTATAAAATACCAATTAACAAAGTGATAACAAGAGTAATGAAAATGCTGTCTACATACCAAGAAACCCAAACAAAAAGCGTTGAGTTAAAATCCTCGCAATTCTAACAGAGGAATCACTAACCTCAGTAACAGCTCCAGTACCCGGAAAAAAGTTGCCATTGTCATGACGATGAAGAGATAAATAAAGCACCGAGGGATCAGCTTCAAAGCAAATCTGCGTACCATTGCCATGATGAACATCCCAATCAATTATTGCTATTCTTGAACACTGCTCAGCACACCGCTAAAAACACTGCTCAGCATACCGCTAAAAACACTGCTCAGCACACCAGTAAATTATAACTATTAATTTGAGAATTAGTACAAACGCTTCAAATATCATGGATGAAATTCCAACTTTTAAATTAAAATTAAACTGAGATCAACTAAAAGGCATTATCTTTAAAAAGCTTCAAATGTTTGTATAGAAAAAATACCTGCTGCAAATATTTGACGGTAATTGCAACATTATTCAAAAAGCAAAACCCCATTGCTTGGTTATATTCAGCATGATGTCCAGGAGGCCTTATGCATGCAAAGCCATTCCGTAGCCTTGATTCTGCCACCTGTATGTACTTAGCAGTTACAAACTGAATTCAATTTTATGCTGATGAACATGATACTTTTTTTAAGACCCCATTTTTACAAATAAAATTAAAATTGATCAGCCAATGTCTACATTATGACATAAAAGTGCAAACACACACGCACTAAAATATTTTTAAGGAAAAACACCTGCAGCGCCAGTTCAGCTAAGGAACCAACAGCGATGCGTGCTGCTAACTGCGTTGAAGCATCGTTGAAATACGTGTCTGAATCAACTCCGATACCACCACAAGCAAGTTGAACGAAACTTTTTACAGGTAGCTGTGAGGGTTCCATCTGAAAAGAGAACAACCTCATTTTGAATGAAATCATTCTAGTTCGGACACATTCTCGAATTATCTCGTCAAGGATATATTTAAGAATATCGATATATATTTTCATACAAGGCATTAATAAAGTTAACAGCACAAAAAATGAGAGGAATGCCATTACCTTTGGACATTCAGCCTTAATATCTAGCAGACATTGATAAAAATTGTAAAACTCTATTAACTTTGCCTTGCTTACAAGTTAGATCTGCATAACACTCAGTAAAACATCTTACTTTAAGGCAGGCCGTGGGCGATACAGCAAAGAAGGTAACATATGTTGCAGCATGAACGGTTCTCAATATATCCAGCGATGCTTTACGAGCGAAAACCCGTTCACACTTCTCAACCAAACCACGTTCCTGCAACCGCGACCAAATGGATTGAACACGTTCACCATGTTCCACATGATTCCTATTATTACCACAAAAGCACTGATGCCTCGCCATTGCTGGATCATATACCAAACCTGAAATAAGCAATATTATATCTCATTGCACCAAAAAACTTTTCTGCTCTGAAATTCCTTTAAGAATCCCTTTAACTAACTGGTAAAAATTAGACCAACCCCATAAAAATTATGAAGAACGAGTCATGAAAAAAAAAAATTAGGAATCAACTAGTTTTATTTTACTTTTAGCCGACTGCGATGTATGCATCAAAGCAATGAGTTTCTATAATTCTTGAACATATTTAGGCATTTAGGTGAGGAACTACTTGTTTAGCGAAATGGAATGAATATTATTCACTCACTCGTTCAATTTATGATTTACATGAACTCAAACAAAGATCTAATTCTTCCAAATCAAACTTGGATTATTGACAGCGTGATGAACTTTTTATTAAACTGACCGACAACCCACTTTTTACAATTATAACGCACTTTTAGCCTTCTGCATTCATAAAACATGCTCAATTAAAATCAGCAGAATTTTTGGTATTTCTTCAAATACCTGTTTTCAACTGTGTACTCAATTCTGATCTGCTTTGCAAACGTGACAAAAGTTGCGCCTCAAGCGTTGCTTCATCTTCCGGTTCTTCACGAACCAAAGATTTCCGTCTAAGTACTAAATCACGTAACTGCTGCTTTAGCAGTGACGGATAACCACCAAGTGATAACAGTGTATTTTGACTTCGATTATCAAATTTCATCTGATGACGCGCTGCTCCTTCTAAAATCTTTCTTATTCCGGAGAGGAACAGAAAAAATAACTATAACATATAAGCTACAAAAATTCAGAAGAAATGAAATGATAGAAAAAAATAAAAGCAAGAAAAAAATCGAAATGATCACTTACTATTGAGCTGACTGCAAATCAGAAGTCTTAAACAACGAATATTGTTAAAAAAGTGAAGATAACGGCTTACCACTTAATGTGCTACTTGAATCAAGTCCTGAATCAACCAATGAGAACGACGGTTGCATCGGGTTACTTGCGATAAGTGATGGCATCGAAAGGAAAGGTGAATACAAAGCCTGTGCAAGCAATGCCGACATATCCATCGGTATTTGTGCCGGTGAAGCAAGATTTGGCAAGGATGGCGAAGGGATCAAGTGAGGTGGTGCAGTTAACAATGCAGTAGGAGAATCAACGGAAGATGTACTATCGCCAAGATCAGTATCCATTGCTGTCGCGCTGCAAAAAAATTAAATACGTTTAATATACAATACTAATATTAACCGTTCTTAATAATTTCAGCGGGTTTCTTAATCAAAAGAGAATATAGCAAAAAGAGACAAAAATTAACAGCAAAGAGGTGTTTTGACTGAGGTCTAAAACATTTTCCTTCATCAAGCGGTAGTATAACTGAAAACTTACAAATTTAAGGAAAAATACCTTTGAGAGGCTCGTTGTGGGAATGCAAAAGCACTAGTTTGAGACTGTAATGGGCCAACACTCTTATTAAGAAGTTTTGCACGAATTCGCATTTTCAAATTCGGTTCACTGTTCACTTTACGCAGTTGATAGTCCGACGGTTGTAATGTTCCGTGCACGGCATGCATCGTGGAAGGAATGTAATACGGTTCAAAATGTAAGGATGAAAGTGCAACTGGCGTTTGTACCGAACCTGCATGCAGCTGCTGTGAGGCTTGACCTTCCATGCAATTTGACCACGAAGCTGTAAGACAATAAACATTTTTCTACAAGTATTTTTACTGATATTTTTTCAAATACTAAATTAAATCTTAAATTAACATCAGAACTTATTCAAAACTGAAGGTTGGGTTCTACTAAAGAAACCAGCTACAGCTTCATAAAAAAAAAAAAAAAAATACAAGCCGACACGTAGCCATCTTACAAATGATATCTAAAGTTTAATGGCTCTTCTAAACAAAAATATAAGTTAAACACCAAATAACTGCTGAATAATGAGACTAGTGAACCATATGCACATATTAAAACTTTCGATAAAAATAATCAACTTTAAATCCTTTTTTATGCTCATCTACGTTAGATTATCCAAATATTCATAGTATGGGCGTAGCCTCACTTATTTTGCAAAGAAAAAACTATTTGAGTACTATCAGCGCTTATAATATCAGTAATATTTACATTTCATTTTATTTACAGAATATTTGCTGAAGTTACTGAAGACAAAAAGTAAAATACTGTTAGCCAAGAATTCTTTCTTTTGCTTAATCTCTGAATACTGAAGAAACGAGCAGTGAAAGAACTTGTACTTGAATTTGTAACGCTCGATCTAACAGATGTTGTCCAAACTGTCGACGTTACCGCTTGTGATACATTGCTGCTTTCAGAACGAATACGATTCATTTTGCTAGTAATCATCGTTTTTAAACGCTCCTTTGTTAGTTGAGAAATTGTTTGTCCGGAACCAGAATAAGATCTGGAAAACAGCTAGTCTGTAAGAAATTTACTTACAATATTTACGAATTTACAATACTTACGTTTATAGATTTACTTACAATACTTACGTATTTAATCCCTGCACTATCGCTTTTCTGCAGATCCATTAAATAAAAGTATTACCTTTTGTTTCTCAACCCCGCACAATCTTTAGCAGAAGGAGATGCCTGTGTATCACTATCCTCTGAAATATCCACCGTGCTTATCGAACTCGTTTGTTCTGGAGCTTTAGTATCTTGAAAAGACTGCTGCTGATGCTGCTGCTGTTGCTGCTGCTGTTTTGTTTGTTGAGATGTTTGAAGCGCTTGAAAATAAGTAAAGTGCTGCATGGCAAGGTTTGTTTGTGCCTGCTGATATTGTGACAAGAGTTCGACTTGCTTCTGTTGATAAATCTGCAAACAGCATATCTTCCTATAAGTTGCAAACAGCACAAAAAGCTGATGATTTTGGAATTTCTGAATATCAAGTTGAAATGGTATAATGAAAACAGACATTGAAGATTTTTTATTTATGACTAAGCAGGCAGTACAATAATGGAAGGAAGAGAAGTTCATTCCTTTTCACATACTTTTAAATTCCAAATATCATTTGTGAAAACCAAGATGCTAAGTGGAAAAATATTAGCATTACTATAGATGTAGAAGTTATTCGTCAAGAATATGAAAGAATCATTAGGCTTAACTTATGGCCTTCATCCCAACGATCAGTATACAATGGAATTTTGTTCTCCAAGTTAAGGTCAGGCAGTAAGAGGGTTCCAAAGCAAATGTCAAAACTGCAAGCAAAAATTATCCTACTAACCACAGTTTATCCTACAACAAATTGATACCAACCTGTTGGAGGACGACTAATCGTTCGTCGTCGATCGTATCTGCCACTATTCCTAATGGTGCTGTTGAAGGACCTTCTATTGTAGTTGTCGTGTAGGACTGTTGTTGATTTTCCATAATGATAACTGCAAATTTTCTATAATGTTAACAATGCAATGGTATAATTCAGTCCATTATTCCAATTATTAATAACAAGTTTATGGCTATTAGACTAAAACAATTTTAGTAATCAAATAGTTTTTAATCCATTATTTTATGAGACAAATATTGCCTTTAATTTCTCATATTTTGCAATAAATCGATATTTATATATTCTTGAATAGATTTTTTCAGAGTTCTTTCTTTTGGGCAATAATTTCAATGAATTTCAATCAATTGTAATTCTTAAATTTTACTCACCTCTTCGAGATTACCGCTCCCGTTTGCATTAGTGACGGTTACATTCGAAAGGGAAAAGTAAACAGCAAAGAAGCAGAGAGATGTGCTGAAAAATATGGATTGTAAAAAATTCTCACAATATAACACAAGAAGTGAAGAAATGCAAAGAACACACAGAGATGCAGAGAAAATACTATGGGGCCATGGCTGGACCTAATAGAAGCCAAGTATCTATAAGTGTATATTCAATAAATTAATGATAAAATATAGATCATTTTTAGCTTACCTCAATTAATTTATATAAATGGTTGTTATTTTTTATAATCTTTTCAAGTAAACATAATCATCCAATAAACTATTAAATGAGCTTAAGCTATAGTGAGCTATTAGAGTTAGGTTACAATGAACTATTAAATGAGCTTAAGCCATATTGAGCTATTAGGTTAGATATAACATGATAGGATTAATCCTAATAAAATTGTTAGGTATGAAATAAGGAAGTAGTAAAAAGAAGAGATAGAACAATAAAGACGAGGGAGACCTGTTGCGCTACGTATCAGTTGAAAGAAGGAGCCAATTAGAAAAGAATCCTTTAGGATGGTGGTGTAACATCACACAACCAAAGTAGGATGGATGACAAATTTAAGAAGGAAAAAAAAAAAAAAAAAAAAAAAAAAAAAAAAAACAAAAAAAAGAATGAAAAAGAAAACGATTCAGCTTCAACGTATATTCATTCTTTTTCACGCACCCGATACATGCATACATGTAAAAAATGCATGGTATTAGATAGATAGATAAATGTTTAGGAATAGCAATAGCAGATAAGAAGTAGTTAGGGATAGGATTAGTAGGGATTAGAGAAAATAGATGTAGGAACGAGAAAATAGTTGTGTCATAATCCTACATAAGTTGTGAAATGGAACCTAACGCTTATTAGATTCACGTGATTCCTCTCTCTCTCTTTCTCTCTCTTTCTCCCTCTCTCTCTCTCTCTCTCTATCTTAGTGGAATTTTTTTAGACCTATTTCTTCCTTCATTAGATCATATTAGAACCAGGTTAGGCCATTTACAACACTTTTTTATTTTTGTAGAAAAACGACAAAAGAATAAACAGAATGAAATTGAAATTTAGTCTGTAAAATCTCTCCTAAAACTTAATGCAAATTTCAATTCGAACTTTATTCAAGAAATGATTGAAATTAAAAATTTTTTTTTTTTTTTTTTTGCTATTTCCGTTATGATTAGATTTTATCAATTTGCTTTTCTAACTAATAGACTTTAAAAAGAACTGTTAAATATGTACACATCATTCTGTTTATTTTGGAAACAAACAGTGCGGCTGTCTTCAATCGGAATGAGTTCCTCAATGAGAATGAGGTAGTCAGTAATGAATTTCATTTTGTTTTATTCTTTGCTTATTGTATCAAAAGAGATTTCATTTCTATGATAGATTTAAAAAATTAAATTGAAGGAATTTAACTTCTAGAAATCGGACATTATCGATAGAGCGGAGATTATGGATAGGATTTTAGCTATTAACTCAGTTTACTAAATCGAAGATGATTCATTGTTTTTCTTATAACAGTGATAGAGCTGCAAAGCAAAATTTAGATGCAAGTTTTCTCTGATATTCGAGAAAAAACCAAAAATAATTCAAGATTAACTAATTAGTTTTGTTCAATGGTTTTTTTTTGACACAAATCTAAATGAAATTCCGGATGATTTCTTGATAAATTAAATTCTGTTCGTTAAATTTCCTTCCAAATACTTCTTTTCCTGTTTTTTTCTCTTTCTCTTTTTTAGTTTTACCCGTGCCAGAAGAGGTGTTTTCATTTCTTGATGTAAATGTATTGAATGTCTTCAGTGATCTAAATTGCTATATTTTTAAAAAAAAATCATTTCGTTAACAGTCTTCACTTATTGCAGTATGGAGTTTGAATCAATGAAAAAGTTTTAATTTGAATCAGTTATCATAGACAGATTGTTGATAAAATTTCTATGCTGACAATTATTTTTTTATTAGTGAAAGTTTAGCTCAAAATAATTTTAAAAAAACGAAAAAAACTTAACCTATAAAGTAAAAATAAATAAAAGGATATAAAGCTTTTGCTACACAATATTTGATTGCCTTATTCATTCGACTAGAATGGAGAGCTTAAAATAGCACTGTCAGGGAGATTTTTAAAGTGTGAATAGTCGCAAAATTATCTGGTAAAGTAGGATCTTTGATTGATAGATATCTTTATTTCTTTCTTTTTCTTGACACATTTTTTTCGTTCTTTGTATTCTGGAGAACTTTTTTGTAAAGTTTTCAGTCCATTCATTTACTTTTTAACGAACTGAAAAAAGATCTTAACAAAAATTTTTGGATGAACAAATAGAAATGAAGGGACATACTTTTAAGAGTTTAAAAAGAATAAAAGCGAGGACAAAAAAAGAAATCTATTGGTAGAGTAAAAGGCATAGCAGATAACAAATATTTTGTAAAAGTATTGATTATGAAAAATTCAAAGTGTTCCTCCTTTTTTAAACAATTTTTTTCTTATGAGGAAGAGGAATTCTACAGTATCATTGTTCTTCCGTTTGTTTAATTAGAAGCATATAGAAGAAAGTTTTTCGTTTTATTTTTTTTCAAAGGTGTTTCTTGAAGGGCATTGAATTTTCGCTCTTTCATTCATTTTTCTTAACCAAAAATAGCAGGAAATTCGAACTTTTACATACATTATGATTTTCTTTTGTTTTCCTAAAATATTTTCTTTCTTTTTTGATTACTTTGTTTTCTCAAATGTGCTCATTTGCCAAATTATTTTTTTTTGAAAAAAGGAAGGAAAAAAAATTCCAGCGAAATGAGCAAAGTTTCAGGGTTTTTTTTTTGTTTTTTATTGAATTATTTATTTGACAAGATGCTGTGAAAAATACGGCAACCTTTTTCTCATTAACTTTTAATTCAAACTGTGAACGAAGAAATTTCTCTTGTTTTCGCCCCGTTCCGTGAAGAATAATTTTTTAAATAAATTCCATAAAATAAATTGGCGAAGAAATACTTGTTAAGAAAATTTTTATAAGTTTTTGTTTCAAAAAAAAAAAAACACATAAATATTTCACATTTCACAACAATCTATTTGATTTTAAAATTAAACCCCTATTTTTGGCCTTTTATTCATAAATAACTGATTAAATTAGGTTAGTATGAATTCGATGCAGAAAACTTCTGATATCTGTAAAATCAGTTTCCGAAATGAGAAATAGGATAGAGTTGGAAATTTCATTCAACACAAAGCATTTTCTGGATTAAGCTTCACTAGTACTTGATTGTCCTGGTGACCTGAATATTGGAACAAACATAGTCTTTCTTAAATGCATGTTACTGGGTACCGATATTAGATGCCTCAACAATCTTACTTCTTCATTGCAGGAAGCTGTAGCCGATTTCATTATATGTAAAAAAGGGAAAAAGCTTTCAAAAGAAAGTGTTATAATTAAGCAACAAAACAAATAACTAATATTGAATGAGAATTAAACCAGAATAATACTCATATTTTAAAGCAAAATTTTGAATATACTGATGCTTACTGATTTTACTTTTTTTTTTTTTTACTTTATTTTCACTTCTGATAATAATTGTGATTGCTAGCTGAGTGTTGAACAAGCAAAACTAAAAGACTTTTGCTGCTTAGACTGCTTCTTCCCAATATTATCTTAAGTGTTAAACATCAAATCAAAATTGATGCCTAATAGTCATTGTCGAATTGTAAAGTATTTATAGCAACCGCTTAAAACGCAATGAAAATACTGACAGAAAAATAAAATTGATAGCCTCACAAGAAAACTATCGAATTAAACTGCAAGAATTTGCAAAATGTTCCTTGAAAATTCGAAAGGTCAGTATATTTTTATTCCTTTTCTGGGAGCAAAAAAAGCTGCTTTTCCTTTTTTCTTTTTTTCTCATTTTTCAAAATGTAAAATACAAGGGAGAGAGACCAATGAGTATTACAAATATTGCCAGAATTTCCGTAACATCAAATACTTTCTAGAATTCTTTAGAAAAAACTGCCCTTACATAATATTTTTAAATAGTTCTTTTTTCACTTTTTTCCTTTCCTTTGAAATAAGGAAAAATTTTATAATTTTAAAAACAGTTGATTCTAATTGTTATTTTAGCTAAGACTGTATACTTTAATTTCACCCGGTAATCTAATTAGCACATGAAATAAATCAGATGCATGAAAAATAGCATGGCGACAGTCTCTGAAAAATTCTTTAATTTTAGTTAACAGAATTGTAACCTTTTTGCAGATTTCCACCTAGTTTTTCTCAACCAAGTTTTATGGCTCATTTTAAGCATATGCTTGTATCAATTACTCAAGGAATTTACCAGTACAAATTAGTGGAGAGCATTTCATGATGGACAAACTGAAAGCTTGGAGGGATTATTAATATTTAATAGTTTAATAGCAGTAATAAAAAACGACAATTCAAGATGTGGGAAAATGGCTGCTTACCAAAACATATCAATGTATCATCGTATGATGAAGAGGCGGTGAAAACATTAATAGGATATATTCGAAATGAGGATCAAAAGAATATCACGTTATCATTTTACGCATTAGCCGATCTAATCGATTTATCCCGATCATTACTAGTGCTCGGTCTATTTCAACAACTCGAACACGTATTTTTTTTTCTAACAACTTAGGCTTATCTGTAACTTTTAAGACGCAATTTAAAGTATTGTTTCATCTATGGGGATGCAACAACTGAATGTTGCGAAGCAACAGCAGATAAATTGTCCTTAAATCTTAAAAGTTATACGCGAATTAAAGAAGCTGCACTTAAACTGCACTTTTGACAACTAATTACTGCTAACACCTGAGAAGCAGATGTTTATATTGATAAGACGGCAATGAAGTTTATGTTGACAGTAACCTGACATTTTTAATTACCGCTTTTCAGGCCTTAATAAACAGAAAGTTAATACTTTTATGAGCGAAATGCCCACACACAAAGTCTTTAAGGGAAATAACTTTTTTATCGTGGTAAGGGGACAATGACAGGTCCCTTGAAAAAAAGATCCCGTGTATTCGATACACTATTGTATTTTACTACATTTACGACAAGCATACTATACTTTAACTTCAGAAAACTTGTAAAAAAATAAATTGAATTATTTTTGATGATGTGGAATTGATATTTGTCAAGAATGAAAAGTATCAGGAAGTTTAGAATGTAATAAACGATCGAACACTTGTAACTGTGTGTTCTCAATTCTTAGATTAGAATTAAATGCTTTGTCTATAAGAAACACAAAGAAAACATGAAGTATTTTGAGTAATTACTATCGTAAGGACTTTAAGTGAAAGAAAAAAATTAAAAATTAAATTCTTGACTGGTTTGAAAAAATTATATATTTAAAACTGTTATTTGCCTGTTATCGAAATTAGCTTTTCATTTGTTGAACTTCAGAGTGTCGAATTTTCTTTCTTTCTGTATTATTTCAGTCCTATTCAAACCGTGATATTTTTTCTTTTGTTTAAAGATTCTTGTGGAAATAGCATGGCAGAAAACAGATTCCCTCATTCAAGCTCTAATTATCGTTGGCAGCGAACGTTCAATCCTTGCTGGTCTATCTGCTCGTCAAAAAATTGAAGAAACTGCGGCAGCCAAATTTCGAGATGTTGTGCAACATAAACTTTTTGGATACATACCGCCAATCGTTTTTACTAATATCATAGCAAGGTAATATCAAATCGTCCAAATAAATTTTAACTTCCATACAAATTTCTGGATTCAATATATATAAGTGAAATACATTAATAAATGGCCAACAACCCATTTTGTGCTACTGATGCTTAAATGAGATCCATAACTAAATGGAAGTGCAAAAAGTGAATTTCTTCTAAGAACACATTTGCATATTCTTTGATAGTGCAAGCATTGTTTTGTAAGTTTAATCAAAGTTCTTTCGAAATTTTTTTTCTCAAAGATATAAAATTCTCTTGTGCAGATGTGATTTGAACATTGACAAAGAAATAAATGTAGTAGATGCTGCAATTGCATGGATTTGGCAGCAGGAAAAACCCCTCATCAACAGTGCTTTAGTTTTTCCTCATATCCGTTCGGCATTTTTGACTCGTGGAGATCGTGATACCATCCGAGAATGCCTCAGAACTTTACCGAATGGCGAAAAAGTATTTAAATTACAGTTTTTTTTTCTTCCTTTTGTAATTTGAACTTCAAAACAACGCTTATCTGAACTGAAACAATATCTAAAAATGTTCAGACTTAAATTATATGCATTAACATCCACTATTCTTTTGAATTCAAAATGCAACACTCCTTTATTTTTATTCAGAGGCAAGATATGAATACTGCATGGACATTAAGATTACATTAGAGATTATCCTGGATTAAATGAAATTGTTAATTCCCTTATCGCCAGTTTTAATAAAAATGACTCAAAAAAGTGATTTAGAGCCTTAAAAATACTGGACTATTCAGTGAAAAGTACGGAAAAATCGATGCAGTACCGTATTCAAATTTGATTATTTATTGTAGATGATTCCATTCATTATGACCACACTGTCAAGCACATTTTGTCGCCGTTGCTGCGTTATCAAAGAGCACATTGATAAA
This sequence comes from Mansonella perstans, assembly GCA_037074765.1. Taxonomy (NCBI): domain Eukaryota; kingdom Metazoa; phylum Nematoda; class Chromadorea; order Rhabditida; family Onchocercidae; genus Mansonella; species Mansonella perstans. The sequence continues at coordinate 21,874 of JBAMDO010000161.1, forward strand.
GGAACAGTACGCTGTGGTGTACCCAATCTTCCCGACGATGTAACTGTCAATCTTCGCAAACTTCCCTTGTTAGTAGCATGCGATCTTATTAAATTTAATAAGATTCGAAATTGGCAAGGCAAATTTACCCTTTTTCCACAACAATAATGATTCATTTTCTTGCAGGCAATCTGAAAACTTTTTAAATAGAAAAAATGATGAAATTTAAAAATAATTTCGCTCGTGTTTCTTCTTTTACTGAATTAAACGTCATTTCCTATCAAAAGCATGTCGGGATTCAAATAAATATCAATGTCTAATCCCGTAGGCAATAAGACTTCAGCAAATATTTTTGCTCAAAATTTTTTAATCTTTGTTTCAAATCTAAATCTCTGATTTCAGATCACGAAAATTCTCAGTCAAGGAAAGTATGTTACCGTAATTTTACACGTCACTTTTATGTTACTATAGTATTTGCGAAACTTTTCTCTGTTCCATCAAATACATCGCATATTTCCGCAAACAGTAGCTTCTCCACAATTATTTAGCTTTTAATTGTTTGTGCATAAATTATATACAGTTAAATTGTTCGCACTGAAATTAGTGGTCAATTAACAAATTATACAAGAAACCAACCGACTAGCAGATATTTATGTAATATTCAGGCCACTGTACATTCCATAAGTTTTTGTTACTCCATCATGAAAAAAAGTTTTAAAGTTTGATAATCGCAATAACTGATAACGACTGAAGTATTAGTACTTCTACAAGAGACTAAGTAAATCACATCTACGCATAATTACTTAAATTATACCTTAATCAATGAATTGTATGCTGACAATATTAATCTCACTTTTATGACAGTACTGTTATTTCAATTTTATTTGAAATAATGATATTTATAGTTTGGGAAGATAAAGATAAGCGAAAGAGAAGCAGAGAAGGATCGCAAAAGAAGGGGAAGACTCGAAAACGGAGTTACGCGAGAGAACAGAAAGGAGAAAAAAATGAAGAATTATCAAAATCCATCCAGTCGGCAACAAAATCGAAATCGTCGAAATCCAGCAAAACCAAGGTGTATCAGCTTTATGAACATACCTAGGAAATTTTTTTTGCTAAATCCCTTGTTATACTATACATTTTTTTTTTGATGCTTCTTTTCATGATTTCTTAAATGAATACACGAATTTCCATAATAAATTTAGGAAAAGTTTATTGTGATGATAATTTACAAAATCAAAATGCATCTTTTTCTTTTTATTTAAAGATATTTTTCTGATTAGTCAGGCCGTAAAATTCTTTATTTCTAATTAATTTATAGACAAGTCAAGAATCGGAAGAAAATCTGAAAAATGAGTCTACACGTCGTAATAAACGTCACAAGTCCGGAAAGAACGATTCAGAAAGATGCAAAACGCTTCGTAATGCTGTGCGTAAGAAAATCTATAACAGCAAAATTGAACCTGGTCAGACATTATACCCGAAAAAAAAATAATTAACTTTCAAATTTATAAAATTTCTCAAATCATTTCATTAAAAACAAAAAGAATGTTTGTGCAGATAACGAACGAATGAAAACCTGAAGCAGTATGAAGAAATACATTTGCATGTGTGTGTATACAAGCACAAACACACCCACCTAATTTGCTAATTGTAAATGACATAATGGAATCACCTTTATTTTAATGTGTCCTTATCTGCTTTTCATTATCACCTCAATTTATTATGTCCGAAATTTAAATTTTAAAATAATATATCTCAAAGTAATGCATTAAACGCTAAAGAAATAGCAAAAGATTGTATCCAATAAATTTATGACGAAAAGAAGTTTCTTGCTTTTACTAAATAAGCACCAAAAGGTCACTTTTTCCGTTCTGTAAGTTTTTCAATTCTGTTCAGAAAAGAAAAGAATTCATTTCTATCCATTTTTCCTACATCTCATCCCATACTTCTATTTTTTTTTCCATCAAAAATAATAGTTATTGAGGACTTTTCAAAAAAAATGTGATAGCTGGAACAAATAATACCGGACTGAAATATGCTTAAGCCTCAAAGCCAGAAGGTGTTTTGTTTTAATACAAACAAAATCTAAGTGTCTCGAGGAAATATACAAAAATATGAGATGCGTATCTTAAAGCTTTTTGTTCTAAGAAGCTTCTTGAAATTCAGGTTTAGATGAATAATGCTTCATGAGTTGTTGGTATGAATTCTTTCTTCGTTCATCAATTGTCATTTCAATATAAAGATCAGAAATTCGAAAAAGACTGAAAGTGAAAATGGAAAAACTTCTACAGTTATGGTGTTTGAGATATGACATTAGGATGCTTGTTTCTTATATGCCAATGCTTTTTTCTTTTCATCTAATGACTGTAAAATTTTCTTCAAAGAAATGGTGCTTTTTGACGTCCAGCATCAAAGCTCAAGTTTGAACTTTATATTGACCATGCATTCGAAAGATTCTTATATTTTTGCTTAATTATTAAATTCACTTGGATTTAAATTTACTAGAAACTGAGATCCAATTTTTCAAATAAATAAATCCTTTTTATCTTTTTTTTCTTCAAAAAATATTTGCTTTCATCAATGCCGATTATTATATGAGAACTTGAAATTACAAAATCTGAAGCATTTATTACTATCTAACACTATTGAATGGACATGGGTTTATTTAATTTTTAGCTCTTACTTCGTTTGTTATGATTACTTATAGTTTGTGTAACTAACAATAAATGGGAATAATGAGATTCAAGATGACGAATTATATGGTTGTAAGACCATCCCGGTATGATCAATGCCTTAAGCATGCCGCCATATTACGCCAAGTCTTTCTCAGTCCTGCAGTCTGATGATAAAATCAAGACCAGGTTTCCATAAACATTATCTCATAAAAAGCAAACTTTAAAACTGTAGATCGACTTGCAATAATTATTGAATAATTATAGATCAACTGATACAATTAAATCGATGTGAAGTAATAAATTGTATAGAATTCGAAACTATAATCATGCTATCGCATTTCCACACATCATATCCTATGAGAATTTAACAAGCTCTCCAGATCTTTCAAATCCGCTAGTTGAGTCAGAATCTATCTCTTTATATGTTCAGGTAAACTTGGAAATGACTGAAAATAATAATTGAATCCCTATAAACACTGAAAAATCCTGTCCATCTCTTTTCAGCATACCATCTATTTGGTCCAATAAAGTTTTTCATTTTGATCTTTAACTAAGTAAGTGAATAATGGTTGCATGAATCATTGCAGCTCAGTTGCGTAATTTACAAAATCATTGAAACAAAAAAAAGTAATGAGAGAAATAATTTGCAAAAGTTTCATAATTGTGTATCGATTGGGACGAGATCGCTAAACACAGAAGAAGCATTGGGAGTTCAGGTATTAAAAGCTTCAATATGATATCTGACATCTGCAACTGACAATAGTAATGATGATGAATTTGTAGATAAGGAAGAATCAAAAAAAAAAGTAGAGCAAGAAAAAGCAATAAAATTTTATACAGGAAAGTTCCAAAATAAAACCATTTTAAAAGAAAGGCGAAACTTCATTTCAAAAAATAAAATCATTTTTTAAGGGACATTCAGAAATTAGTTCAAAATTAGGTTCACAATGGGAATGAGAGAAATTTAGTTACTTCCAGATGCCCTATTCTTATAGGTAAAGAAGATAGACTGATGGCTCATCAAATGGTCAAATCAAACTAGCATTTAGAGCTAGTCTGATATACTATCAGTTTTTTCTTAAATTTCTTTACAATCTACCAGGATAATTGATTAATATGTTACGAAGCTAAGAAAGTTTCTAATCCTTACTAACGAGATTACAGCGAGTATGGAACAGATTAATTAAAGCTTTTGTTTTTGATAATTTCATGTACTTTTTGAAGTATTTTTACCAATTTTTCGTAATTTCGACACTTTCGAATCATTTTATGACTGATGAATTACGTTGGAAATGTTTTGAAATGATAAATGGAATGTGAATGGACTAGGAACAATTCAGTGATTGAAGTCAAAGTAAAGCAAAATTTTCTGCTCTTTTTAATGTAATTTTTAATATAATAAGGAGTTTTCAAAGCAAGCTGTTTTCAACAGCTGTTTAAGACACAAAAGTCCATTTTTCAATTCGTTTTTCAGTTAGAAATCACTCTTTTCTCTTTTTTTTCTTTTGACCTAATATTTCATCCTTCTCACATTATTATTTGTTATCAGCTCAGATATGCTAACTTTTATATAAAACAAATGTTAATAACTATCTTCGAAACAAAGTTTGGCTATTAAAAATATCAGATAAGAGCAATGATGACGATATTTGTTGATAGGAACACCTGAAATCCAAGCGCTCTATTTGATTTATTACATTTTGTTCTGCTTGTTTTGAAATAATCAAAGCAAATAAATTGCACAATCCCTTAATAAAGAACGAATGTTGCAATTTCACTTAAATTGTTTAAGCGCTTAAGCTCATGTTGCACTCCAACATCTTGTTTGTTTCCACTACAACAATGAAGAAGTTGAATTGCAGTAATATCAAACTTTTTTCTTCAAGGATCAAATTGTTAAAAAAAAAAATCAAGTTTTAATCAATCCATTTTTTCACAAAATGGTCAACAATTATTACACTGTATGAATGTTTGCTATTGAAAAATCTTAAATGTTTAACATATTGTCATGGTTTATTACATGGTTTGCAAATCATTTTATTCATTTTATTGCTGTTGAAAAAAAAGTATAAATCATAATTTCCACTTTTGATGAGTGAGAGGCAAACACAATAATTAATTTGCTTTATTTATCACCATTATTAGAAGAGAAGGAATTTCGCTTCTGCTAATAATCATTTTTATCCATCATTGCTGCTCTGAAAAGAATGATAGAATTTCTAGATATCATGAAGGATCGTAGAGTAGCAGGATTTGCCAGATAAAAATAAAATCCTACCTACGTGATCGTGTTATTGGACCAGATCTAGTTTTTTCTGGTTTTGCTTTTGTTTTTTTATTTCTATTTCTTAGGTTATAGCGAGCAGTATCTTTTCGAATTTTGGTGCTTGTGAATGATTCGGCTGCATCAGGAATAATTGGGGTAGTGACCACGGATTTATGAGTTCTATTTGATTTCTTCAGGGGTTTCGTACGAAGTTGCCAAGTAGAATTCGGAGATGACGTTGATGGAACTAGTTCGTCTTCGTTGTCTTCATAGCCTTTTCTAAATTCAGGTTAAAGAAATTACAGAATTTCAAAACCTTCTCAAAGGTAACTAGAAAAGTTGGACGCACTTAACGTGAAAGGAAATGTGATGATGACCATAAGATGGATAATGCCGATCGTAATCATAAAGTATAGAGTATTTGCGAACTAACATTGTCCATGAACTTGTTTCATCTCTGTCTTCTTCATTATCCCCCAAATTTATCCGCTCTTTTTTGTTCGGCTAAATACTACTATATGTTTATTTTATCATATCAGTTATCAATTTTATTTCTTCAACTATGGATTAATTCTTTGTGATCATAAACACACTAATAAAATTCAATAATAAGATTCCCTGTTTCCCGAAAAAATTGTATTTTAGACATTTTATCATTTTTGCATAATATCGGGCATGTTGAATACGATAAAGTCAATAATAGCATTTTTTAAATGAATTTTGTTTATTTTATTTGTCAAGTAAATTTCACGTTATCCATTTTTTCTCCTCCTTCTCTCACTTCCATGGAATAATTAATTTTAAAATTTTGGTAAAAGAATAAAACCATTGAAAATAATACGCTATTCTTATACAATCTATATGGAATTAGGAAAGATATAGGGAATTAGGAAAGATATATAGGGAATTAGGAAAGATATCAAAAGATATTAGAAAGATATCCATATAGGGAATTAGGAAAGATACTTTGGTACGTTTCACCAACTCATTGTCCATATTGTAATGCCCTGATACCACCGTTTCGCAAATTGCACTGACAATAAAACTTTGTTTTTCATTTATTTATAGTCTAATTTCCCATCAAATATGTAAATTTTCTGAAGCGATGTTGTAAAAAAAACTTTAATTTATATTTAAATTTTGTTTAATTTCAAAATTATTGTTTAATCATTTAAGTTTTGTTTAGCTTATTATTTTTAATCGCCTTTAAGAATTTAAAATGAATGAAGATATATGATAACATCAATGCGCATTAAATGTTTTCAAAGATTACAGAAAAACTTTTTGAAGATGAAAGTTCACTGCTATAAAACCATATATCATAAATAGCCTCAATGATAAAATAGATAAATGTAATCGAAGAATACGATAAATTTGATCGAGCTGATACTTTTTTGAAAAAATATTTCAAATCATGCCAAATATTTTAGAACTGGGATGTTGCTATTATCCTATGCCATCTTCTGCTAGCTTGGCTTTTGTAACTGCACTTGGTCACATGAAACATTCAAGCCAAAACTTGCCCAGTAATCAATAAAACATAATAGACATAGTAAAATGTTCTACATTTGCAGCAAAACAATAAATTATTATAAAGTTTTCAGAATTTTTAAATTAAAATAAAATTGTAGCTAATTAAGTTTAGTGGAACAATTTTAATTAATGATGAATTCACTTGTTCCAAATTTTTTTTGGAAAATCTTTAACAAGATAAAAATTCTTTAGAATTCACTGAAAATTGTTTCCCCTTATTTCATCATTTCTTTCACTCTAACACTAATTTGTACGTTAAATTTGTGTAACTCATTGAATTTCTTTTATTTTATTTAAAACAAAACATTAAAAAAATGATAATTCCAATCTTATAATTTTAATTTTATTGGAACGGATGATACTGATATATTTCAAAGATTCAAATTTTACAATGTAATTAATGGTTTTTAGGAAATGAAATTAAATGCGAACTGCTTGGGACCTGTCAACTTTCGGTGATATGAAGAGGCAAAGTCACTCAATTATCTGAAAAATGCCTGAACAAACAAATGCCACATTCAGGAATGAATAGCAAATCCATACCTACTGCACGACTGGTAAAAGCCAAACTCATTGCATGATAAGTGCGAGGGAAACGAAATCAGACAGAGCGAGAAGTATCCTGATTCTCTTCTGGGAAATGTTTAATGGATGTATATCAGTGTACGCAGCATTTCACGCAATCATTACGGAAATGATTAAGGATGCTGTGTTAACGATGACATCAGAAATGTGCAGTTGCGATTGATGCGGGTTGGTTCAATCAACGAAGTGTGCAACATAGCTCTATTCTTCCTCTTGTTTTCGTCATTTAATCAACTGGTTTTTTTTTTAAACCTAACATCTTTTATCGATTTTTTCCCATAGTAAATTTCGAACGATTCATTTAGGTGAAACTGTTGAAAAGATGTGTTATTATTAATAACACATCTAGGAGAGGGGAAGAAAAAGAGAGAAAATTGGAAGTTAGTTTCATTTAATTCATCTAATTTTGCTGAGGAGACAGTCTTCTGCAACTTCAAATCATATATATGAAAAAAAATGAAAGCCAGAAAATAAATGCATATAACTGTAGTGATAGCTAGACAGACAGTGATATCGGAAAAGTTCACATGCTGTTAACGGGAATATTTAGACTCTAAGAAAGGATAAAAGCCTCGTCATTTGTAAAACTTTGTAAAACTATTTTGAAAAGGAGATTTCATGTAATTAATACTGTTAAAAATTGTAAATAAATAATGTGTTTAAGGAATGTCAGATAATATGTTTTCTCAACGGACGCGATTGCGACAGTTTGAATTAATCGTAGAGAAAAGAAGTATTTTCATAAATGCTCACTATTTAGCGGAATTGTCGCCATATTTCAAAATGCTCTGTTTTGAAGATACGTTTCGGTAAATCACTCACTACTTTATAATTATTAAGACATATGGACTTGCTGTACTACCGCCAGCGTTGTACCGTTAGCTGCAGAAAGTAGACTAGCAGGAAAGATCATACTCCCAAAAAAAGAAAACAACTAAGTGTGACTCAGGATTGATTCGAGACTATAAAATATACAGCTGTGGTTGAAAATGCTTTTATCTATTTTATTTACAATCGTTTAAAAGAGTTCTCTTAGCTACGAAAACGTATCAGTTTCGCTCTCATTAAATTAAACTGATCATGCCTGATTCCATTACAGAGAAGCACAAAATGGTCGAGCTGAGATAGAAGATGAAGCGTATGACGAAGTTATTGAGTTACTCCATTTTATTTGTCCAGATGATGATTATGTTATCAATAGAAGTATCACGGGTAAGGTTCTTGAATAAATATTGTTTTCTTATGTTTAAGGATTGCTGAAATTCAGGAAATTTTTTAAAAAATCAAATTATTTTCGTCATATAGCGGTAGTTCATTTAGATAGAATCACAATTGTGGATTAAAATATATTTATGATTTCAACAGATTTTTGGTTTTTCCCAATAGATTTTGGCTTCAACAGAATGTAACTTCACCTTATAAATACTGTCATTTCTTTGCTTTTGATAGTGTAAGAAGAGGGGGAGTTTTTAGAGACGCTCTGAAACTAAATTTTTCATTTATCATTAAAAAGATTTCAAAATTTTGCCGTTTTTCCAGAAAGCAATTTTTCGCTCCTCACTCATTTCTCAAGCCTAATGCAGTTACAAGATTTGCGACGTCAACTTGAAAGTTATGTTGAAAATGAAGTTCGCATGGAGAAATATAGACCGAGGGAGGAAAATTTGTTGGAAATGATCATTCAAGCAATGAATGCTTCTTTTCCGCCAGGCCTCATGGATATCATGTATCAAAAATTGGCTCAAGTTGACTTGGATCATATTAAAGCTGTAAGCTGTTCATGATTTGCTTTTAATATATTTGATCAGAAGCATTTTAAATTACACTGTTTGTCAGTATAGTCATTTCTCTAATGACTTTTTGGAGAAGAGCCGGAATTTTTAAATGAAAAAGCTTTTTCTGGCAAGATACGTGTTCTACGTTCCAGCTTATCAAAGATCTCCCGGATCGGTATTCGCAAGCAATATTAGAAGGTGCTCAAAAATATGTAAGCTAATCTTTCTTTTTGCATAAAATTTTTTTCACTTTCTTTTTCTTTCTTTCATATTTTCGAAACATGAAAAAGAATAATTAATTCACAAATTGAAACGAACGTTTTCCTAATATTTCAATTTTTTTTCAGTTTCGTATTTCTCCGATACAGTTACCATATCGATCATCTTACAATTATGACCAGTTCCAGCAAAAGATCTTTCAGGAAAATCTTTCCAAACATCACAAGCATGTATAAATGTCTCCTGCTAAACTTTACCGTTGCATCCATTGCTTATATGCGTCTAAAAATCCAGTTATATTATGACTGCCATATTTCATTTTATTTCACTCAGAAAGATATTTCTGAAATATTCACTAAGTTACCCTTGTTTTTCATCTGATTTAAAAATTCTTTTCTGGACTTTATTAACTCGTTTTTTGCTTCAGCCAGCTTTGGAAGTATTTCTCTTATAGTGTTTTGATATTTACTGTACATGAAAATTTTTTGGAAATTCTCAATCCATTCCTCTATTATATTATTAATCAAATCCAATTTTATTAGCTCAATGTTACTGAGGTCTGAAATTTCTAAAATAGCAGTGGTTTCAGCTTTTTATGTTATCTTGTTCTTGCAGCAGGTTCTTTTGAGTGGCCAGTCGAAATTTCCAAATCTTGAAATTTGACTTCTAGGATCCCCATCTGGGAAATATTCTGTTTATATTTTCATTTTTTCTGATGAGGTAATTTCAGACTTTCAATTCGCAACAAAAATTTATGATTTTTGACGAAAGTTGGGAACACTCAAATTTGGGGAGGAAAAATGATTAAAAGTGATAAAACTTCGTTTGATTGCTGCTTTTTATTTCCGATTAATATATTTAATATTGTAATAGTGTTTTACAAGTTTCTATGCTCACTGGTATTTCGATCTATTTTAATTTTTCTTGTAAAACTCTGAATATGCACTCTATTGTTTTATTCGATTTGTTGAAATCTAATTTTCACTGACATTCTCTTGCTACAATTTGGATCCGCGCTACTGGAAGAATTTTCATCCTTCTCTGTATATTGTGCATCAAATTTGAACTCTTTTAAGATTTTTATTATTTGTTCATTTTAGAAATTGGACTATTTTGTAGATTCTAGGACAGTAGGCTTTATAACCAATTATTTCTTTATAACCAATTATTTGGACGATTTCCACTGCGGTTAACATCTCTTGTTCAAGTGTTGCAGTGTTAATTTGTAGTTATTTGTAATTTAGGATATATGGACCAAGCAATTATCTTTTTGTTGATATTCGTCTTGAAATGGATAAATGCATGAATGGCATGGTAACTTGTTTACAGCGAAAATAACACGAAAAAATGGAAGACATCCGGATAATATCCCATCCGGACACCAATGAAAAAAGTTTATAGAGTTTTTAAAAATAGCATTTGTGATATGATATCAAAACTATGGAGTTGAAAATGCGGCACTTTTAAGTATTCAAATCAAAAAATATGGACTACACAACATTTTTTAATTAATGATTACACGACATATCAAATAACAAGCCAGCGTGTCAAACAGTATGCAGAGTTTTTGTTTTCAGTGCTATAATTTTTATACCATCAGGACTGGGTGGCAAAGTCGGTAAATAAGGCACCATTAAAAACTGAGATTTAAATAGATCAGGTACACTATAAAATCAGCGATTCTTGCTGGCAGAAGGTTTTAAATTTGCTTTTCACCAGGTCCAGAATTTGCATGAAATGAAATGAAGTTGTGTTCATATCAATCATATTTATTCCCAGAATCATAATAACTTCGGTCATTTGTTTATTTGATTTGAAGATGAATGGATATACAAAACTCTTGCAAAAGACTGTAAGTAAAGTTTCGAGAAACAGTTGCAAAGCAGTAGCAACAGAGCTTACAGATATCACCTATCTTTTTCGTTGGACTTTACCAATTGTCCGACCCCCTGGTTTGTTATATTAACTAATTAATTATTTCACCTGAATTGATCAATTCACCATTTACAAAATGTTCATCAAAAAAATTGAACACTTGCAGATTTATTTTTCCTGGCCATGATTTTCCATCACGGTTTCATAGAACATAAATAAATCCTTTTCTTAGAACACACTTTTTCGCCATGAAGAATGCATTTTCAGGTGCCTCATTTTTTCAACAAGCACATTTTTACACGACGTACGAAGTATTTGCTTACGAATGGTGTGCAAATGGCATTAGTTATTATTCATTTGAATTTGTTTCAAGTAGATTTCAAAATACTGGAAATAATAATGAAATAATATCCAATCGTTTCGAAATCACCAGTTGATTATTGAAAATGATAATTGAATTATCTTTAATTTCATTGTGTATTATATAGTTTTTAGGACAATTAACTTCGTAGGATCACCACAGTGGCCTGAAATGAAGACAGTTTGGCGATTATTTCTGGACTACTGCAAAGTACTTACTCAACCAACCCCACTAGCAATAATATTTAAGTTGCAATTGATGAAAGGTGATGAATGTTGTAAGTTATTTCCATCACTTGAAATTAGTTAATTCATTTATATTAAAAGAACGAAAATTCCCTAATGGAATTAAAAGAAATCTGATAAAAGTAGAGAAAATTTTAAAATGACAAAAATTTGGGCATAATTGCAGGAATGAATTTCGGCTTAACTTTTTATGCTATTTAAGTTTGAAATTGGAATTAGAAAAAAGTTGCAGCGCCACAAATTATATCAGCACCTGATGCATATCAGTCAACAATTTTTCCCAACGGAACTTACCGTCTTTTTGAAGGAAATCCATTACTCGCTTCACTGATAGAAGGTTATTGTTATGATAATCAATGATTTCTTCTAAAAACTTGAAATTTAAAAGAATGAGTTTTTCCAAATTCTTCTCACTGATATGCAATATCTCACAGATATTTATTCAGCCTTTGATATCCATTCACGATGGCAAGGTGGTCATGCAGTGATCACTGTAGAAATGAGTTTTGCGGCTAAAGATTTTCAAATACAGATCAATAAAACTTTACCAGTACAATCACTGCTCAAAGATGGCGATTTTCGCAAAAAGTTTAAAGATATTCATCAAAATATTAAGCCGTAAGTTCAGTAGCAAATGAATCTTGACTTCGTTTTTCGCAAATGGATGACGATAAAGTAAGCAGTCAAGTTGATATGGTATACGAATACAAGTAAAATAACTGAGATTAAAATTTGTTACTTCATAAATTGAAAAACATTTTTCATAAATTCAAATTCATAAATTAATTGCTCAGTAAAATTGCTTCAAATATGAGCGAATGATTTCGAACTATCTTGAATTTATGAAAAATGAATTTTAATTGCTCTTCTCACTGAATTAAGATAAATTAGCTGCAAATCGCTTTTCTAATTCAAATAATAAACTTAATCTTAATTATAAGAAGCAAAAATTGCTCACAAATCTGTTGAAGTTTGGAAGGGAAGTGAAAGTAATAATATTTCAAATATTTCAGAAAATTATTGACAGAAGCATTTTAATTGTTAATCTTCACTGCATTATTTTAAGTGCATTGCTAAAGAGCTTTTGAAACTAATGTCAGATAATTTTTGGTGTGTTGTGGTTAATTATGGAAATGTTTTAACTTTGATAATAGATGTGGTTGACAAAGACGCACCGTTGAGTACCGGTCCGGATCAGGACCCGTAATAGAGTTCCGAATTCAGGCATTGATAAAAATGATAAAAATATATTGAGAATTAAGCATTCTTAACAGCAGTCGGAAACTAAGTATTTGCTCACTTGATAGATCTGAAAGACAGTTGTGGAAACTCAAGTTTTTTGGCTTTGAAAAATTTTTTTCTGCATAGAAAGCAAAATGAGCATGTCTATTCAGAATTTGAATTGGGAAATTTTCATTTTTGGTTGAGATTCAAATAGTGCATTTCTGCATTTCAATTTTCTATTCGAAAGTAAGAGAGATTTCACGATTTCAAGTGATTTAATTTATAGAGACTTTAAATTCAAAACGCTGGATGGTGATATTCATTCATATAAAAGTTTATTGTATATATCATCACCTTATTTCCGTGATTTATTGAACTCCGACAATGTTACATTAAACCAAATCACTCTTAATTATAACCGTAAAGCTGTTATGCAGGTTTTTTTTCTCTAGATCATTAGATAGTTTGCAAAATTCAGTGTTGAAAAGTCTGATTCAAATTTGAATAGAAAAAGGACTTTAGCAAAAGAATAAACTGTTAATTAAGCTTGCTAAGGAAATACTTGATAGACTGGATGCTTTGAGTCTCAATTATAAAGCAATAAAGGTAAGCAACTGAAACAAAATGAATAATTAGTAGTGCATTTAATGATTAAGTTCATTAATTACATTCACTCATTCACTGATTATATAATATAACATAAGTGCAAAGTGTATCGGATCACCACTTATCACATCATTTTATTTAAATTAAATAGTTAGGCAACTAGCAACCATTTTTAGACCTTGTCTTATATGATATTCGGTGCATTTGAGTCGTCGGAAATAGTGGATCTGGAATTGATACCGCAAATGTTAAAATGTGCCAAACAATTTCAACTACGAATGACACAGTTCGACGAAGATATTGGACAAGTGCTAATATTTCAACTTTTAAATGTAAATTAAATCAGATATTAAAAATTTTAATAATTTCTTAAATCAGTAGAATGCATTTATGTATGGATGAAATAATTGTTTTTTTGCATAACTGATGCAAATACCTCAAATATGCAGCATTTGGATGATTTGGATGAAATAATCAAAATTTTATCATTAACACATCGACAGCAATCGTATTATCAAGTGAAACGAATGTGTATTGCAATGATTGTTGAGAGACACTATCGAAGATTTATGTTTGTTTTACTTTTATTCTACCAAACAACAATATGTATTGAAATTATTAACGGGTGTGCTAAAATTTTTTTGTCGAAATCAATATAAAATACCCTTTAATGCAACTGTTTATTTGTGACTACATCATAAGCAATATTAATTTTGAATCAAAATACCGTCTACTTGATTTACGTATCTTTTCGAATTGTATTTTCAGCCAAGAATATAATAGCAATGCAGTTGGTGAGAAATTAAACATTTTTGAAAGTTTATCAACAGCGTTAATACCTAGTTTATCACCAGTTAATCGTGTGCATGCCATATACCGAGGTGGTATAGCATGTCAACGAATACTGCATTATAAGAAATTTGACTATAAATAACATTTCTTGAATAATTCTTCTTTTCCTTTGCTAATGTGTATAAAAATAAATAAATATACTTATAAAATTATTTTCGATCAAATTTGTACTTAATAAACGTAACGTACTCGATTTGATGTTTCTAAACTGCAGTTTGCCCTTCTAATAAAAATTTTGTTGATCTATTCCTCAGTAAGAAGGAATTTCATTTATCATTATCACCTATCGTGATCTAAGGACAAATCATTTTTTGCTAGTGCTTTGCATATTCTGAATTACTAAAGTTTATATCGAAGTTGACCTCCTAGAATGTTCAGGATTAATAGAGAGTGGGAAGTGCTAATAATATCACAGCTGCTTTCATTGTGATCCTTTCGTACAGCAATATTTCATTGAGCCTTGCATACAACCATTTTGGGTGCAATGCAAACGAATTCTAAACTAAACAGAAGTAAAAATTTCCAGATAACGAATTTTTTTCATGATTTATAACAAAGTCAAAAATTTGGAAAATATTGCTCGTGTTTTGCTAATTAAAACTTGTTTTTCAGATCAAATACTTCAGCGAGACTCAAATACATTCTTTAAATTAACAGTTTTCTTAGAACATTCAAGTAAAAAGCATAAAAATTAAATGGAATGATCACTTGAATAAAAAAAATTATATGACGAAGTTAAGGTTCATAAAATATATCGGAATAAAAAGTCAACAAAATAGCGCACAAAAGTTAAAGTTAATGAAAATGTATAGGAATGAAAGTTAATTGGTAATAAAATAGCATGCCAGAAGTAAGTAAGCATGAAATGTGAAAAAAACGCTGAATAAGTGTATTTAACATGGCTATTGCGATTTTCTCAAATATTTTGAATGAAAAAGTTAAATTAATATAGAAATGTGCAGAAATAAGAAAAACACTGCAAAGAAATATTGTTATCAAAAATTCGTGGCGTGAATAAAATTAATTATCGAAAACAAATAAAAACAGGAAGAGTAAATAATTAAGCAATAAAGGTGACGCCAAATCATTTGATATACAAAACAAAAAAATATAAATAACCAAAATATTTGAGAAAGTCGCAAGATTATTTTGTCACAAGATTATTAAAGCACTGAATTCAAATATTCAATGCAATATTAAATATGAAACAATTTAGATAAAAATTAAAATTAGAAAAATGCTTGCTTTAATTTTGCTAAAAGCAAGAATAATAAAGTTGAAAAAAAAATAATTGAAAAACTCAAGTTTATTAGTACTAACGAAATATCAAGATGAAAATAATTAATTATTACCTGACAAGTAAAACAAACAAAATAATAAATGTAAGATTATCTTTACTGTTTATCACATCCACTATGCAAACGAATTATGAATTAGTTGGAAAGCTAAGAGAAAATTAGAAAATAATTATCCATAAGAAAATGGAACAAACTGTGAGCCAACCTAAAGCAAACGAAAACTTACTCAAGACATGAACGACAATGTTGGGGCATAATCTTGTTGATTTCTAATAAAAAGGCAAAAATAACTATATTTTGCATGTTTGATTGGACAATTAATTATAATATTTATTAAACATTAAATCATACAAACTGCAAAGAAAAATTATCACTTCACCAAAGTGATAATGCTAAAATCAGTGAATTTTTTGATCAAAAAATAGTTACTGGTTGATAACAAGCAACAATCTTTGTACACCAAAGAACTTGCTGGAAAGAAAAACAAAAACGAGAAGATAAAAATATCTGGAAAACTTATCAAATCCTTAACACAGCAAATGGACAGAACAGTCACCACTGATCTCGGAACAAGCACCGACATAATTATTTTTTTTAAACGAAAATAAACCCAAAAACGAAATTAAGCAACCCATACATTAAAAAAAATGTTTTTGGTGGTTCTGATGAATAAAACTATTTTATGAATAATTTATTGAAAGAGAATTACTGAAATAATAACACGAAATAGAAAAAAAATCATATTCGTAGAACTAAATGTATATGCATCAATGATAAGTGAAAATAAAAAAAATTCAGAAAGGATATCAGAAATAATTCTGAACAATTTGAAAAATTTTAAAACTGTAATATATACGTTAAAATTAGACACACTTACCATCGTTCTAAAAAATACCGATAATTATTCAATACGATATATTCCCGAATGGGATAACAATCAGCGTAATAGGAGGTGATTAGCAGCAAGAAAGTAAACCAAATAAAAAAATGAAAATAATTTTTCTGCCTAAATAATATTAAAATTTGAGCTTAACGTACAGGAAAATAAAAATAAAGAACTATCAGCAAAATATCTCAAAACGAAAAATTTAATTAGAAGTATTAGAAGTGTAATATGCTTGTACTCACATGATCAAATCTCGGTAATTGGGTGACAAAATAGATGACTCTCAGTCAAGCTACAGTGACATAAGCTTGAAGTTAACAATATTCAATAGATAGCAAATAAAGAAGTCAACGGAAGCAAATATAAGTAAATTTGTATCATATTTCTCAAATGTAAAAAAAGTTAGTTCAAGTGAGCAAAGAAAAAATAATATAGAAACCTTAAAATTGTGACGTAACTGGTTATATGTAGACGCAATTAAATGTTGCAAAACCTAAAGTGACGAAACTTTATTCAAATTTTTCTCATCCAATCCTTTGACTAATTTTATATCTATCATTTAAAATGTTATTAAAATTCTTTATCGTCTATAACTATTATTTAAAATGTTATTAAAGTTCTTTATCGTCTATAGCTATCATTTAAAATGTTATTAAAATTCTTTATCGTCCAATATAATAACTAGGCTTAGGATTTCAAGGTTGCACACAAAGCTCGTTGATGTAAATGATTTAAATACTATAAGGAAACACGATTTGTTAACGAAGAATATGCCCATTGTTTAGAATGTTGCAAGAATCTTTCTTTGTTGAAAATCTTTTAATCAGGTTATCCAAGTCCAGGTATGTCTGGAACCCTTCTCACTATATGAAAAGCTAGAAAATCTAGCAATGATAAGTTGGATTATTAGTATTCGGCCGTTTCCTCACTTGACTCAATCGGTTTGGTTCAGCAGCGCTCCGACAGCAATGTAATCCACGTAATGAACATTCAGATTAGTATTCTTTAGCAATTTCCATTAATATTACTGCAAAAGCATGATATTGTGCAATATCGTAGAAGAGAATAGAGACTACCGTAGACGCAACGGAGTCACATCAGCAAGAACAAACGAATTATAAGATTTTTAATTCACAAGTGGACGAATTCACACTTACTTTACTTACTAGGGACACAATTAGAGATAGCTGTGAATTTAGGAAATCAAATTTGAAAAATTAATTGAATAAATTATCAAACATAGAAGCAAATCCTGGAACATATAATGCATGTTGAAATTATGAAACAAATTTAAATTTTAGTTGAAATTAACAGGAAAATAAAAGCAGTGACATGACGATTTGCATAAACTACAGCTGGTCAATAGAAACTTGAAATTTATACTAACTTAACTATCAAGAAAAAGGGCGATGATATAATCAACATTGAAATAAGAAAGAAAGTAAGCAACTGATTATTTTCGAATGTTTTCTCTTCTAAGTTTTACACCAAAGTAGGAGAGAGAATTAAATACAAACTTCAACTTTCAATTATTCCTGTTATTAATAGAAAATTCATGTTAAAGAGGTTTGAATATTCCAGTATGTTAAACTGCGAAAATTCCCTGTATAGCATCAATGTTATAGATAATTCAAATTCTTGAATTCAAACTATTTCTCTTGCAAAAATTCAATTTTCTAAGCTTTTGAGGGTTTCTACTCTTTATTATTCCATATTAATAAAAAATTTATCATTTTTAAAACACCAATTAAATCATGTAAATTAAAAACATTAATGATCCATCTAAATTGTAACTCGATCATACAAGTAATTTATCAAACATGTCAAGAAAGGATTGTTATAAATTAAAGCATTTTTCTTTTGAACTGACAACAAATTTTCAATCATCCTATACTATCACTGATTGGTCTTTCTTCGTCAGTTGGCTCAAAGGCAACTGATATGTTAGTTGATTAATTATAGTTGCTTTAATTTTACGATCCATTTGAAATGCTTTAACTTTAAAAAGCATATGGCAATTGCTCGATTGGAAATTGCATTTATGCATGTAGGTTGTTGAGTTATATAAGGTTGGGAAAAGGATTTTCATTCGAATCGTTGCTAATATGCAAAACAGTTTCACAAAAATCGTCAATTGTATAATTTCATTTTCATACTAATTTAGTTGCTTCATTTATAGTGCAGTGATTAAGTGATTACTTTCAATTAGTTAAATGAGTAACTTATACTAGTACTACGACACGTATAGCACACAAGCGTTGCTTTTGCATGGTACTTTTTCAGATTTCTAAAGGTGCAAATGGATGATCCTGATGGTGATATCGGATCGGGAAGAAATACTGCAGGAGATGTGCAAAATCTCGAGCAAATGCATCACATTTCTGCACAGGTTAAATCATCTGCCAACTTCTAATCTTACTAAGTTCGACCTTTCCTCATAAGTATTTCCATGCATTCGGTACTTATTTTTCAACACATATCTCTCTGAGCTAATCAGATGAACTTTAATTTGTGAAAAGATATCATCATTGTTCAGAAAATAAGAGGATGAGGAAGCCCAGATGTTGAACTATGTTAGGAAATGTTTACAATCCGAAATTTTGTTTAATAAAGTTTCAGGGAGATGAAGATATGAACAGAATAGGAAATATGGTCGCATCATGTCCGCCACGTTCGGTTTCTGCAAACAGTTCGACACCAATCAGACCAGAGAATCAGCGAATTTCTCATTACATCCCGGGAATATCGCCAATTAAAAGAGTTCCATTGGCAGAACGTGTAGATGGTAATACGACATCTGTTTTGGATTGTTCAGGCGGTAAAAAGGATCATGAAGTTGTCAGTGATAAGCAGTACACAAAGTTAGGTAGCATCCCTAATATTAAGAGTTTTACTTGAAATATTCCTGGTTGTATGTGAGCATTACTGATTGAATCAATTATTAAAAGATTTTCAGATTTAGCTGCGTTGCTGCGCGACAAACAGTACGAATGTATTGAATTAGAGAAAGAGAATGAACGCTTATCAGAGTTGGTGGAGAAACTTACAAAAGGAAACCATCATTTTGAAGATCAGGTAGACTTGTGTGCATTTTCCAGTATGTTTTATCCGTTTAGTTAAACTGAAATAAACCTTGTGGTATGTAGTTTTTTCAGGAAGAATGAAGAACAGCTCTTTTAATTTTGATTGATTTTTAGGATAAAATGCCTTTTTTATTAATAATAAAGTGCAGATGTGAGTTTTGGTTTTGAAACTTTAGGTTTCCGTCGCGGAAGACTATGCTGCAACTTTCGCCGAAGAAATGAAAAAACTAAAGGTTAATCATTTTACCGATTAATCATTCATAATTGATATTATAACTTCAGAGCTTATTGCTTAAGAATACTGTATATAAATTGCAAAGCACCAAATAGTTTCATTTTGTTATAACAGCAATTATCAGTATGCATTCGAAGAAAAAGGACGAAGGAGAGAGAACTTGATTAAACTTGATTGGTTGATTGATTAGCGATAATTACGTTTGAAAATTAGGTGGCTCTAGTTTTGTTCATAAGTAATTATTCAAAGCTTGAAAAGCTGTTATTCATAAATTGTAGAAGGTTGCGGAAGAAAATGAGTCGAAGTTCATGAAATGCCAGCAGCAGTTAAGATTGGCGGAACAAAAATTGGCACTTTCTGAGAATATTTCTATTGATATAGAAACAGATAAGGTCAGTTCTCACCTTTACGGTATAGATGATATCAATAAGGTATTCAATGAACCGCATTAGAGACCTAAATGGCTCAGATTAATGTCCCACTTTATCCCATGTAATTCTCTGATTCAAACCAATTTTCTTTTTTTTTTTTTTTGGTGGAAATAATTTGTTACCTCCTTGCTTTATAAGCTTTGCGAAGACTTTTACAGATGCCTGATGCAGAAACCCTGAAGAATTTGCGGGATGAAAATGCTGCAATGCAAGCCAAAATTTCAGAGCTTAAATTAGAATTGAACATAAAAAAGGTGAGGAGTGGTGCTTTTTTTCGGAGGCTTGTGATTAGTTCAATGACGTTAGACCAGAAGTACATACATTTATAATTATCAAGAGGGGAAAGCTGTTCATTGGAAAGTTTAATAGTTATTCTCCTCTTGCTCGCTTATTTGTTTATTTTTTGTTGTTGCATATAACCCAACCCATCTCTTATTAGATCCGTAATACCTTATTTAGAAAATACTTCATATTTTTTAATGGACTAAATATGTCATGGCTTAAAATTCATGTATTTGAAAAATTGCTTTGGCCTAATTTTATTTCTTTTCTTTAGGAAGCAGACAAAAATGCTGAAATCTGGCAAAAGAAGTATGATGTCGCGGAAAAAGAAAAAGAAGAAATGCAGAGAACGAAGACTGGATTGGAAGAAGAATTAGAAAAGAAACGAGTCGAAATTGACATTTTAACTGAGGAAAAAAAAAATTGCGAAGAGAAATACAACAAATTCAAAGATTTATATGACGAAAATGCTGGAAGAGTTGCTGAATTGCAGAAACAGCTACTTGAAATTGAGGAAAAGTCTGGGCAGTTGCGAGAGCAAAATTCAGAAGCTTCGGAAATGGCGCGAAAAGCTTGGGAAGTCGAACGCGAGCATTTACAGAAAGAAAAATTAGGACTCGAGAAACAGATTGATCAACTTGCACTTGCCAATTATGTTAGTTATTTCAAGTATTGTTTGAAAATTGGATTTTTTCATGTTTACGCTTTCTGATTAACTGACATCTGTATTAGGAAACTGTTAAGGAGATTATTCATTAACCAGTAATGTGAAGTCTCCTAAAGACCCGTGCAAATCATGTCGCGTGTTATGAAACTCTGCACCGAGTAATGGATTATTTTAATGATAACAATACTATAGGGTGGTATTTTTTATCGGGCGATCATATAGGAGTAAGAATAGAGATATGCATTCTCTCCAGTTCCAGTTAAATCAAAAATGGAAGGATATTATGTAGCTCATTTCGGAAGCATTAATTGTTTTTGAAAACTTGCTTAAGGAATTATTAGCGGCGAAGCAAGCTTTACTTGAAGCTGACAACAAAGATCTAAAAGATTTGGCTGCATGGCAGGAGAAAAATGGGAAGCTTACCTTACAGAATGCGCAACTTGCTGATGAACTAAAAAAATATCGTGATATGGATTTACGTTTATCAGAATGCCTAGATGAATTGACGAAAAAGGACTCACTGGTTAGTTAGTTATTCCAAGAAAAGTATTTATTTCATTCCTTTGAGAGTGATAGCATTCGATATGCATAGCTTTGGAATGAAAAATAAATCACGTTATCGTTCTCACTAAATCGAAAAAGGATTTATTGTAGCGAAGAAGACTAAATTCCTAAATCCGTTAAAAAGTGATACGTTTTTTGTATGATGATTTCTTTCAAGATTATGTTGTTTTAATAAGTGTCGAGCACTTTTAGTAGTGTATAAATTTGTGAAGTGTGCTACTATTTGTTTCAAAAATAACACCGAAGTGGTATTTTAGATTGCGTAATAAAAATTTATGTGTTGTTTCATTGGTACTAAAAAAGAAAATTTTTGATCAAAATAAGAACATCATTAGTATTACTATTACTATTTCCAGTTTTTTATAAACTTTTTTATTATTTCCAGATCGAAGAACTGAACGGACAAATTACTAAAAGTAATAATGATTTAAAAAGATTTCGCGATGAATCTATTTATTTGAGAACACAATTGAATGTTGGTTTTTTTAAATATGTTTTGCTTCTGCTGTTTACGCAAAATTAGTTTTTGGATGATCTCTTCGTGAAAATAATCTCGAGATGTTAAAGCTTTCGAAAAAACAACGGTTATGATATAAATTATAATATGAATAATATAAATACATTTTGCTTTGTCGAAGTATGGATGTTTCAATAAAATTGGACATTAAACACAGGAAAAAACAAAGACAAAAAATGAAGATTGGGTTTCGGAAAAGAAAAAATTGCTGTCCGATTCTGAACATTTGAAAGAAGCAGTTGCGGAAAATCGCATGTTGGTGGTTAGTTTTTGACATATAATGTGTTGCGTCATAGCTGGTTGATATAAACGAAAATATTCAAGTACAACACGATGGTTAAGGATTTGTACAGTATAAGTCCTAACATCCGCATTTTGCACGTTTTCAGTAATTTAGGTTTCTAGGGATCGGTTTATTTATATTAAAAATTTTGATCAGTAGCTTATTTATTGCAGGATCAAATTGCAGCTGAAAAGCAGAAAAACGGCGAGCTCACATCACTACTGGAGAAGCGTGAATCGGAACTTGACAACGTCCGAGTTCTTATGGATAAGAAGCAGAAACGTATAGTATGCTTTTTTTACTAAAAGAATGCAAAAATGTGATTTTTGTTAGATTGTAATAGTGAATAATAATATTGTAAAAGTGAAGAATATTAGTCAATTTTCATGCGATTCCGAAATTGTTAGCATTATTGTTAAAGCAATCAGCTAATTAATTTTTATGTAGGAAGACTTGATGGAAGAAAAGGCAGACATGAAACATGAAAATGTACGTTTAAAGACAGAAGTGGATGAAGTCACCACGAAATATAATATTTTTCGGGTTTGTTCTTTTTCTAAGAATCGGAATTATTTCTATTCATGTACTTTTCTGACAGTTATTGGCTTACTTATGTAAAATGAAAATTAACTGAACATAATTTTTCCATACTTTCTTTGAGTACCACTGATGTTGTTTTTTAGAATCAGGCCGAAGTACAGTATCTCTTAGAAACTGCACAGCTAAATCAGATAATCGAGGAAAAAGATGAACGTTTGGAGCGTTTGCATGCACGTATCGCTTTGTACGAATCATATCCTGGTATTCTTTTCCTTCTTTTCTTTCGATGTTCACTAAGAAATAATTGAATGTTGTGTTCCTTTTTGTTCTATATATTAGATTTTCAAATCTTAATTTTTCTTCTCTATTTACAGGACAGGGTAGCACCGCTTGTTCTTATCTGGCTGATGCAAATAGTCATGCAGACATTACCGTATGGGACGTGCTTCCTGCTATTATACGTTCACAGTTATATGAACTGAAAGAAGTAGGGATTTGGGATTTGTTCATGAGTCCAGATTTTATTCTCATTATATTTTTTCTTTATTTTATAAAAAGATATTACTTTTGTATTTAATTAGTACTGATTTTTGATAATTCACACTTTAGAAATATCAAGATTTCAATGCGGTTGTTTACCAAATGATGTCTGGTCCACCAACAAAGCAGTATGCCACTGTAACGAAGGTATAAAATTTTTAAGATTTATTTCACATTGTTTTGTGGAGAAATGAGTGGAAGAACCTCACTAAAACTTAAGTGTTTCAGGGGTGGGTCTTTATATTTCTTCTTTTTTGTGAAATCAGTTGAATGAATTTAGGAAATTTTCATGTTCTCACAATGCTTATTATTAGGTTGTGGAGGATAAGTCAACAGATTGCTATAGTTTAGCTTCACCTGCGAAACTATCACATTCAGAATTAATGGACAAGGACGATTTGCGTCTAACAGTATGTGAAGCTGGATCAGGCATTAGGTCATTATCGGGAAGTCTAACCGATACAGTACACCTGGAAGAAATAAGTGAAACAAAAGACGCATTACTTTTAATGCTCGAGTCCGTTCGTCGTGCGGAGGTTTTAGATTTTTTAGATTTTTGTTAATGTTTCTTATAATATTTGCAAGAAATACATTCTTAATTTGCGATAATATTTATATCAGGGATGAGTTTGCTGACGATTGCAGATTCGTGGTAAGCTTAGTCCCAACATACAACAGTTACTGGAGCACCTTCTTACTGACGTACAAGAGGGCGATAAATCAGTGGAACAAATCAGTGGAGCAGTACGTCATATTATTTCTTGAAATAACATATTTTATAACCATTAAGATGTCGCCTACGTAATCCCATTATTCATTGCAGGCGTCTTTCAGATATAGTGTGGCCGCACGCCTAAAATGGCGATGCATCGATATACCGAAAGAGTTTCATGTTATCAGTCATAAAAGCTTCCCATTAACTCAGACATATGTTGAGCTGTCTGTGATTTGAACTGCCTCATCCTTATTCTTCTGTAAGCGGCAGTTCTATTTCGGTATGCTCGAAGCTTTCAGAACATGTGCCATTTGATACCACTTTACCGTTACGACTCCCCCATCACAATGAGGTGTCCAGATCTAATCCTGTGGGAAATTTCTTTGAATTATAATCGATTATATATATCAACTGTTCTCAGTGAAGCAGTCTGCGAAGTGAATGACAGTTCTTTTTTATTCAAAAGTAATCCGTTTCAGGTAAGTCATTTTTTCGCGAATCTGGATTTGGCGCTGCGAAAAACATTGTCCGCAGCGGATGATAATAGAATTAAATGTGAAAAGCTGGAGAAATTATGCACAGAAGTTAGTTTTTGTTTATCTGTGAGTAAATTTCAACAAAATTAATTTCACTAGCGGGACTTCGATATATTTAGCTTTATATAAAGTCATTTCAAAAATATTGCCTTGTGATATTAGGTCTTTAATTTCAGAAATGTTTCTTATTATCTGTTATTCCTTAATTATTTAAACATCTAGTTCGTGTGGCTTGATCAGAAAAATTTCAGATGACTGCTGATCTTCATGGTGCTCGACATGAACTTCGTTCAGTTTTGAATAAGTGTTCGATATATGAAACAAATATTGACGGCTTGAAACTGCAGTTTGGGTATTTATTATGGCTTCATTCTCAAAATGCGATACAAATAGATATGTCGGGAAGCTTCGGAATTTACTTTGAATGCAGTTCTAGATTATTTCTTCGGTAGAAAATGACACAGTTATATAACGTTTCATTTGTTGATAAAATATCTAACTTCTCCCAGATTTACGATTTCTAAAAAAATGTAGCTGTTTTTACTAGGAATCATGAAACTATGAATTATTATGGGAAACATGAATCTTTTTACAAATATAAAGCATTTAGATTGTTTTAGACATGAAAGTCAGAAATGTGCTGAATTACATGAGAAACTGAAGCGAGCTTTCGAAGAAATTGACAGTTTAACTAAACAGAGAGATGATCTCGCTGTTACTCTAAGCGAAGTAAAAACAATGTTAAAACGTAAAACAGATTTGGGTTTCCAGGCTGCAAAGACCATCAAGGTTGATTTTCAAATCTGTTTTATAATTGTTTCTTCATTTAAAAGGCAGAATATTTCAAAATTGATGATTAGGCTCTGTGCACATCAACAGCTTAGTTTGTCATTTCATTCATTTGATTTTATGAATGGTTAAACTGAACGATTGCTTTAACTGAAATTTTAAGAATTGCTTTTTATTAGTCTTACAATTTTGTATTGTATAAAAAGTTTTTTATAGTGTATAAAAGATGAATTGAACGAAGCTAAAAAATTTGAAGACCAGATGAATGGACATTTGCGTAGATTATGTAGGGAAAAAGAGAAAGTGAAGCAACTGCTAAGCGAACGGGAACTTGACATTGTAAAACTCGAGTGTCGCCTTGTCGAAAGTACTAATGAATGTAAGGAATTGCTTTTCCTTCAGATTTGATGATGTTTATCTATGAATTTATCTCATCAGTTAGATTCCACCAGTACTTATTTTTTCAGGTACAGTGAGAGCATCTGAATTGCAACATGCCGAAAATAAAATTGATGATTTGCAAAAACGGAATGAATATTTAAAAAGAAAATATGACAAGCGTGAAGGTTTTCTTGAAGAAATGGAAGGGCTTCTTCGGGCGATGAAGGTTCGTTGCGAAGGGCTACAAGCAACTAATCGACTACGGCAAGTGAGTAATTAACTGTTTATTTTACTTCAACTTCATATTGGAGTATGAAAAATCACACAAACTGAGATTCGCCAGTACGGTCATGATTTTAAATTTTGTGAAGTCTATTATTTTTATTTGTTTAACTTATGGTGTTCTCATTTTTGAAAATATCTTTTTTTCCCTATTTTTATGTACAAAAGAAAATTTCAGCACTTAACTTATATCACAATATTCTGAAATTTGAAATAAAACTTTCAGATTTTATCATTGTTGCTTTTATTTTAAACAGATTTACTTTTTGTGATAATCCGATGAATTTCCCTTCGTATTAATTTTCAGAATTTAATTGAGAAACTGAAAAAGCTTCTTACGAAACTCGGCTGTAATTTGGATAATCCACATTTGATAGAAGGTAAAAGAGCCGGTGCTTCTGAAAGTAATGGAATAAAATTACTGAAGAAAAAGATGCATATGCAGCAATCCCATCTGAATCGATTGAAATTGGTAAAAATTGTGCAACGTCTCAGCTCAGAAGCGCAAAAGGTAATATTTTTTCAGGAAAACATAAGTAATAGCGAAAAATATAAATAATTATGGCTGACAGTGAGTTACAAACTGTGTTTTGGTGCGGTGTTACTTAAAGTTGTTATTATTTTGTAGATGGTAACTAGAATGAGCGTAGTTTTTAGGATACTGCCAAAATAGAAGAACTGGAAAGATGTCGCGATAGTGACGTTGTGCATATTCCCTCCTGGCGCAGTTTGAGCACCAATATTTCAATATCATCCGCTGGCAGTCGCGTTGATGAGGTACAGAATACTGATCTCACTCCTGGTGATGCTAGCTAAACATATCATTTCTGGAAATGGTTTCGGAGTACTGTAAATCAGTTACCTCTAGGTTATGCTGGTTTGGATTTTTCTTTTCTTTTCAATAGAAACAGAATTTTTGTATCCATAGCAAATAATCTTGAGCTCATTTTCTTAGTCATATGGCGTGCATTTTAATTGTTAGTCATATGGCGTGCATTTTTCACTTCTACTACTAATGGGTAGGATGATTATTCATCCTTCATGAAAGTTTTTCAATTATTTCGCCATATAAAGCAGTCAGATCCTGCATAATATATGACGTTATTTTTCGTATGTTTTTTATGTCAATAGAGAATAATCTTTGTATGTCTTCATCGTTTCATACCATTGCGAATGTTGCATACCGCATAATTGTTGTTCAGTTCACAAATAGTTGGATTTATAGTTTTGCATTTCTCTATTTTGGAAGCTTCTTTGACAAATCTTTGAAAACCAAATTTTGCGTCGACGCAGGTTCTTCGGGAGTCAAAAATGGCTTAGGTATCAATTTTTGAAAGGACCAGTAGTATTTTATAAAAGTAAGTCAACCGGTAATTTTACTTATTAAGATCTATTTTGTACTCATTACTTTTCCAAATAATATTATGTAGCTTTATTGTCCTACTATTCTTGTGCTTTAACTGATATGTTGTATTTTAATTGATTTAACTGATATGTTCTCACATCATTTTTTTCAATTATTTCTAGCTGTTCGTCTCCGTGAAGGCCTACTTATGTTTTGATGCAACTTAATATTAATTTTGTTATTCCTTTAGAGTTTCTATATTATTTTCGTTTTGCGTTTTGTGATGCAAAGGTTTCAAGGCATTGCTCGTGAAACAGCACAGATGGTGTCGTGCCAACCACAAGAATTATGATTACCTTGTACCACTTGTTTAATTTCGATCGTTGAATATTTTTGTTTCATTTATTTGTATTATATTTTTTCGCCGCCTTTAATTGCTAAGCAAAAAACTGAGTTTGATTAGTTTAGATATGAATTTGATTTATGATATTTAAAATTTCATATGAATTGTCTATACCAGTGTCTTTAAAATTATTTATATCTCCTTTTTCTGTGACCGTATTTTTCAAATTTTTAAATGCAGACTAAGAAAAATCCTTTTAGAGCTTTTTTTTTAATTTACTGATGTTTTGTTGTCGTTGCAATTAATAGATGCTTTACAATGCTGTTTTTCATTTATTTAATTATCTTGATGTCTCTTCCACAATACTGTTCTGTTCTTTTAATTACTTACATGTTAAAAGATTGCGTGTTATTTTTTTTTTTCTTTTCACTACATCACTAATGTTGTTGGCCAGGAATTGATTTGCCGGACAGCTAAAATTTAAAATATCATAAAGTAATCTTAATTCGGCGTAACTGCAAGAAATATGAGATGAGTAGCTTCACTGGGGAAAATATGCCAGTGTTACGATTACATTCCTGAGAGGATTCATTTCCATTAGAAGGATGCTTGTAGTCTGTGTTTCATTGTGTTGTTTTCCGTGTTAAATTATGATTTGTTGTAAAAATTTTTTGTTGATAATTGGCGCAGACAGATAATTATGAAAAAAGGTATTAATAGAAGGAGTTTGTTTCTCGTCGACATCATAAACGGGCGAGGAACAGTTGCATATTCTACGTTACGGTAAAATTTTTTTACAACTTTCCCACAACTGCATTTAGATCTTGGGCATTAGACCAGATATTAATTACAGTATGGACAATATAACACTTAATCTTGTTTGTTCACCAAATGTCAATTGCAGTATTATAATGTGAACTGGATAAATAATTCATTACTTAAGACGTCGAACATTTATTTATTTTATGTTGTAATGAATCATTTATCAGAGAAATATTCTAAATAAAACAACTTGCATTCTATAAAATTTTTTAGTATGAATTTACTTCGGGTATTCGCAGTTATTTCTATAGTAGGAAATTACTTTAATTGTTTCTATATATTATAAATTATTTCAGTTTTTCCGACATCATTAATGATGGATCGAGTATGAAAGTACCGATAGACACGTAAAAGTGAAATGAAACTGTCTAATTTGCTGATCGATGGTAGGTTCTATCAAAGCTCTCATTAATGCGAGTTAGTGAAAATACATGTTAAAGCTGTCCTATGTTGATTAATATGCTTGAGATCTACTTTTTTTGATTTAACGGACAAACATCGGCCGTTCCGGATTACACGATTTCAATCGTCTCAATATCAAGAGCTCTGAAATCGACACAACAATAAATGGATTTCATGGAGTAATTAAAATCACATGAAATAATTTTCTTCAAATCATTAATATATTAACTAATTATTCCTGGTTCGTGAGTGATTTTCCTTGACATTTTTGATTTGAATTTAATTTCATTTTTTAACGTGCTGCCAAAAGTAATTGTTATAAACCGAGAATTTGTTGCTTTAATGTATGAGACCGAAAAAGTATGGTGTGAAAGTGATACCAATAGCACAATGCAAGTCCAAAATGCATTTAAATCCTATTTCAATTTTGAGTAACTAGGCAGTTACAAAAATTTCAAATTATCAAAGTGGCGTCGAAGAAATAAAAACTAACTTTTGTTCTGGATTAAACTTTCAATTTAATTTTTCCTTCCTCAAAAAACTCTTTGTTTCAGAGCCTTACAATAGCTTTAGGTCAGACATTTCGGCACTGCGCGAAAAATGAACATTGTATAATACGTTTCTGCATTTTAAAATCATGGAGAAAACAGTATTTTACTGCGTTACTTTCTGACGGATAACATTTTATTGAACCTATATGCATACATCGGAATGCTGTTGCATCATCAGAAAATATGAAATATAAAACACATCAAGGAATTGATAAAAAAAACCTACTAATTTACACTAATTTTATGTTATTATGAACCATCCTGTTATTTTTGTTTCTTTAAGATCATTATTTTTTATTTTTTATCAGGCAGTAACCCTTGAATAGCACACCGGGATATAATGTACCGGGAGGTTGTGTGAAAGATATTCTCTTTCCCTTACTGTCCTTCATTATAGATTATTCGAAAAATTACATTTCTATTGCAGTTTGCATGAATTTCTAGTTTAAAATACTACTTGATGGGTACACAAAAGATTTCATGCGTTTTTCTCACGAAATCATTTCCGATTGATATAAAATTGAAATTCAATAAGTCTATTTATTTTCAAAAAACTATTCAAGATAATAATCGATGAAAATATTGAAAGATTCTAGTTTTCCAATGCAAATTCAAACATTATTAAATAATTCCGAGTCGTCCGCTAATGAACTTTTTATAACTAAACATTACCGCAGCACTGAAATTAAGGTACTGAATAAATATCAGCTTTAGTTTCTGTATTAAAATAAATGCGGCTTAAAGAAGATTGAAAATGCGGAAACAACAATCTCTAAAATAGAAATGCAAATTAGTGCGACAATTAGAAATCCAGTTTAGCAAGTATTACACGAATGAAACTTCTAAACAGATTCTTTTGCCTGTAGAAGATATCTCACCTGAAATAATTCTAATATCAACAATATAAACAGTTACTGCTCATTAAATAGACAGCGGTAAGGTTATGAAACTGTTTTGATCAATAACCGCTGGTTATTGAGTTGAAAATATTTATTCACAGTTAAATTTTGATGCCAATAATTGCTTAACTTACTGTCAAAAAAGCTTAATTGAAACTTGGTAATGCTGTCAACAAGTAATTTTAGGAACGGCAACTGCTTGTAAGATATCAGAAACGAAGATATTGGCGATGCTTCCACCAGACTAGGTACTCAGTAAACATAAGGAATTGATGGAAATAGTTGGAATCAGAGTATTTTATCTTGGATACGTTCTTCACGTGAATGACTTAAGAAATTCTTCGATCCAATCTTCTCACCCGACGAAGCACAGGAAATAATTAAACTTTGTGCAATTCGAATCGATAAATTCAACAAAGTTCTGAGCGAAATTTCACAAAATTGTCAAATTCAAACGCCAGTTATGCACAAATGCGGAATTTATTTGGCATCACATTTCGCATAATCAGCACATTTTTTTTTTCTTCAGAATCCCAGCTATATTAAGATTAGTCTGTGTACAGTTTCGAAGTATGATAAAGTTTGCTTGTACATCTGTAAATAACTCATGAAGACATACTACATTGTTAAATAAACCATGAAGAATACTTTGCAAGTAACTAAGAAATGCTATGAGTTCATTCTGACCACAAAGTTTTATGTCAGTAATGATTATAACTTTGAGCAATTGTCTCCTGTTGTTGGGAAAGCTGCAATCATTATTTCATGATTCCAACATCTGCAAAACATAAACTGCTAAGCAATAAAACATATTCTTCATTTTACCTTATAACTGACCTTATGCAAGTATGATAAGGATTTGACATAAAAAGATAGCACAAACTACATGAAGGCTTACTTGTACTATATTCAATTGATTGATTAATCTTACATTAAGTTATTCAATAGTATTCACTTCAACCATTTTTTCTTGTGTCCTAAATTCAAATTCATCGTTTTACTAATTTCTAATTTTTGTCTTAAAGATAATTTCACATGTATGCAAGAAATTACGTTGTTATCACAAATGTATCATTCATTACCTATCGTTGTGTCACTTTGCTCTATGTCTTTTATTTATTTCTCTTAACGGTTATAATATTTCCGCTAATTGTCATTTCTCCTTAGTCCGTTTGCGGTCTGCCACTTTTTTTTTTTTTTTTTTTTTTTATGCAAATTAAATCCACAACAAAATACGGCAATTCACATTTGGGCATTTGGGGTGGAGGGGAGGATGGGAGGAGGATTTGCTTTCGGATATCTGAACAGATTAACCAATTCGATAGCTTAAATTGTCACGCCATACGTTTTTATGTTTGTTTACCTTAATTATTATTTGTTACTAATTAAAAAGTATCTGGAGATACAATAATTAGTTACGAAAAGTAGCAATGCTAAAATAGATTTTACCCATTAAAATTCATAAATAATTTTGTTCTCTAAGCTTCATTAAATGTTAGGAATACTCCTGAGATATGAACTCGATTTATCAATAACTTATCAGCTAATGCATCAAATTTCAAAACATTTTTTAAATTTACTCACATTTCATTAATTGTAAAGCATCACCCATTTCGGCGCTTTTCATCAATTTCTTTAAAATTTTTCAGGATTTTTCTTACCAACCTACTTTTAAAGGATATTATTTTTTTATGTTATTAT
This sequence comes from Mansonella perstans, assembly GCA_037074765.1. Classification (NCBI taxonomy): domain Eukaryota; kingdom Metazoa; phylum Nematoda; class Chromadorea; order Rhabditida; family Onchocercidae; genus Mansonella; species Mansonella perstans. The sequence continues at coordinate 54,164 of JBAMDO010000161.1, forward strand.
GATGTTCATATACATTCTGCATCCTACCAATTTGGTGGCGCATTTGTTACTGGACATTTCGTCTTGTTCGGTTGTTGAGCATTTTCTCAGGCACATTACGGTATGTTCTGTTTGGTTCATACTTTAGTCTTCTTCATATAATTATTCAGCTTCGGGGTTAAAAGTCGGTTTTCGAGGTTACGGGGTTTTTTTTTTTTTTTTTTGGTTTTTTTTTAGTAAATTGCAGTTCGAATACTACAAAAATTATATCGAGAACAACAAATGGAAATGATTAGGAAAGGAAAGAAAAAATCGTGAGAAGACCTAAATGAACTTCTAGTCTTTGCCATATAATCAGACCTGAAATATTAGTTGGTGAACAAAGCAGAGTAGAGTAATAAGATAGGAATGAAGTGGGAGGGATGTTTTCATCGCAATTTAGCCACATTAAATTTGAACTCACATTGGGCTGTAGTTCGGTTGGAGGGTGTTGTATTTCATCGCATACTATTGTTAGTCACTGTCTTCTCTGCTTTTAGTTTGTATCCAGAAATTTTAGGATGAACGTACATCATTAGCATTACTCCTTATGCTTCGGGATATCCCAGCGCTTACGCTTTATAATCTGCAAGTTTACAGGAAGGAAGAGTGCTAAATCTAAATCATCGCTGCTTTTGTAGAATAGATTTAACATTTATTAAGATGCATTGTCTATTATCCGCAGTCATATATCTTCAATTTGAAGAATTTTTTTGTATTTCTGGTATAAATCTCATTGTGCTGTTGATGTTTCATTTTAGATTTACTTCTTTGTATACTTATTTACTGACAGTAAGAGAAATTTTTGTAAGAAATATTTCCATCTTTTGACTTCAACACAGCAATAATGTTTAATGTTCTTTACAGGAAAAAATGAACGTAGAGCTTTCTTTGAAAGATTTGAAAGCGGTTTTGGACGATAATAATATAGATTTAAGTATGCGCCAGCTAGTATCCATTCCAGTAAAAGCTTTGGCAAGTTCTTGCTTCTATAGAAATTTCAGTGTTGTTTTACTTAGTGTTTTTCTTTCTTTAAATTATTTTTTTTATGAATGAATTAGGAATCACTTTCCAACATTTCGATTTATAAGTAAAGTTTGGTTTTTTTGTTTTTTTCTCTCTCTCTCTCTCAGTGTTTCATGACACACTTTAATTGCAGAGTAAAATTCCGCGCGCCACATATCTCGATTTTTCGAACAATTTAATAACGTTAATTCCACCAGATTTCTGCTTGTTAACACATGTCACCAAGTTAGATCTTAGCAACAACCATATCGTTCATTTGCCAGAAGAATTTGGGAACATGAGCAGCCTCGTACATCTCGACCTTTACAAAAACGAAATTGAAGTAAAACAACATTCTGCTGTGATTTGACGTAGTATTGGTGTATGAAGTTTTAGCCTTGTTTTTACAGTTCGAGTTGGACTATTGTCTATTTGTTCAGAACATTTGGTAATTCCAGTTTTTTTGAAAGTATGATTTGAAGGAAGCTTGAAATTATTCTTATTAAAGAAAGAGCGGTAGTATTTTAGGAACTTCCTTTATCCTTTGGTGAACTCACTTCACTAAAATGGTTGGATCTGAAAGGAAATCCTTTGGAATTAGAACTTTTACAAGCAGCGGGCGAGTGTTTGGATGAAAAAGGTTGCAAAATGGCTGCTTTGAATGTTGTACGACTCATGCAACATCGATCGGCTAAACAGCAACAGTTTCTTGAAAAGCAGAAATCTATCAAAAAAGGTATGTGTATTTTTCTTCAAATGTGAGCGTTCTTAGTATTGAACTGATGTAAAAGATGTTCACAGTTATGTTTTCTGATTCAATTGCTTTTTGATGTTCATAGATTAAGTTATAGAATCCGTTAGCGACATTCAATAATATAATGTATTATAGTCTTTCAGACCATAAGATTTTTTTAGATGTCCATATTGCTTTGAGAATCCACGACCAGAAAGAAAAAAGTTTTTAAAAACAAACAGATCATCGGAATTGAATTGGAAAAAAGTATTTAATTTGATTTCTTTAGAATTCGAGAACAGCGATGCAGTTTATCATAGTTCAGTTGTTCAGAAAGAAAAAACGAAGAGGAAAAAAAATAAACACAGGGGCCCGATTAATGAACATTTGGAGCCAGCTACGGAAAATGCGCAACAAAATGGTAATTTCACTGTGCTACATTACTGAGTATAATATTTATTTACTGCTTATGAGCTTATTAAAGCGCTTTGTATATCGAACATCTTACTGTTTGTTGGAAGTTTCAAAAAAAGCCCTTTGTTGCAACAAAATAAGCGTCATTATTTATCAGAGTATGAACATTTATTTTCCATTAAACAATAGTTTCCAGTATTAGCAAGTTTTTATTGCAGAACCTATGACTATGGCAAGAAAGGATAAAAAAGCAAACCATGAAATGAAAAGAAACGAAAAACGCAAATCAAATAATGGCGAGCTCTTTTTCTCCAATATATGCATGCTGACAAGCTGTTTTCTTACCGACTTGCCTATTGTAGAATTCTGTTGCTTAAAAATATGGGATCCTTATACTATCTGGTTTAGTATGTTTTCTAGTCATCCGTCTTCATGGCGTTGCTTTACTAATCTTTTCTGCAGTTTCTACGAAACAAGATAGGAAATTAAACCACAGTATTGTTAACCAGAATTCCAATGAGAAGTAACTTGTTGATTTAGTGTTAAGCAGAATATTGCCCTGGATCCATGGAATTCATTGAGAAGTAAAAAAATAAATAAATGGAGATGCGTGCAGTTAAAAATTTCTAATGTTTTAGTGATGTCCCTTTGGTGGAGAATTTTATCTATTTTATTCATCTTCACTTTGGCTGTGTCCGTATCTGCTGTTGTTGTGGTGGCGGCCAGTTGTTTTAGTGAACCGCAGCACTGGTCCTTGTCATCAAAACCGTTCTGTGAAGATCTGCAAACAGTAGTAACAGAATATTCTGTTGGTTTAAATTTTATTCTTTCTTATAAATTTAAGTCATGAATTTGTTATTTGTACTTTTCCTGTTGTTCCTTAACTTTCGAAAACTGTTTAATTTTAGTGAAACAGAAAGTTTGAGATGATGGAGTCATAATTTTCATGGTTTTTTTACATGCGAACAAGCGCAAAGTTTTGGACTTGACCGTTTTTCAGTTTCCGCTGACGATTTTTCGTAATCTGTTGCATTCGTTGATATCGTTGTTGAAATCGTATGCTAATGCTGCTGGTGTAGCTTGGCAGGAATTCGAGCAAAAGAATGATTCTGTCGCTTCTATTAAAAATTCTTATTATTTGCTTTATATGAAATTGGTCTCAGTGGGGTTACTAGTGCAAGGCTACGCGGTGTACAAGGTATGCAAGTTTGGTCCAATTCAGATTTTTTTAAATTAACTGATTAGCCCAAATTAATTTATATAATTCGTTCTAATAGTTTAAGAATATTTCTCGCATATGCTCATGAAAACAGTCTTATATGTCATGAAGGATAGATTTCCTTTGAAATATCCAAAGAGCATGGATAGTTTACCGCATGTTTTGAGTCGCATCTATTTTGATGCTAAATCTTCTAGTAACGATTGTTAATCTTTTTCTAAATTTGAATTTCTGTTATTTCTCTTTAAGCAAGAAAAAATCGTATTCGGCAAACCAGACATGAATTTAAAGATTAATATGACACAAATAAATTTGTTCGATAATGAAGTCTGCCATGAATTCTTCAAATATGTTTCTTGTTATAAGAGCAATTTTTAAAAGAATTCTTAAGGAAGATGAGCTTTATTCATTTCATGCAAAACTTGAATATTTCAAAAAACTTTACTTAAATATGTTTCATATAGTACGAGAATTTCATGGCTTTTTATAATGCATACGCTGCGGATGCCGTCAATAATATTGTGAAGAATATATGGCTTTTGCTGAGGATATTTGGTTTGATGGCTGCTGACTTATTAATGTTAATTGTTGGTAAGCAATGGCTACATTTTTTTCTTGAAAAAAGTAGTCTCAACACAGAAAGAGCAGAAAAATTTAGTTGAAATTAGACAAATGCTGTTTTTATTTAGTTTTTCTGGGATCGAAAACTCCTCATTCGTAAAAATTTATTTGGCTGAATGGTTACTTTCATTACTCTGCAATATGAACTCAATTTTGACACTCATTCATAGGTATACAGTGTTACTGTCGTCAAATGAAACCATATGACAAGAGTTTTAAGACTACCACCATTTATTATGGATTTACCATATTGATTGTTTATGATAGAAGAAAAAATGTTCTAATGCACAAACGACTCGGATTTTATGGGAACACTGTTTATAGGCGAAGGTTTCTTCTTCATTTCATCGGTTGTTGAAACGATATTTACATATGCGTACAGAGGTGATCAGCTGGCAGAAGTATTGCAAGATTGGTGGAGAAAGATGAAATAAACTGATAGATCTTTTGCCTTATTTGAGCAAATATTATCTCTCATGTCGCGGGTATCCATGTCTTTTCCATCATATATCAGTGACATATACAATGAACTTTTATTTGCAGCGAAAAATAATTTCCAGCAGTGTTTTATTTGTTATCATTTTTGCCGATTATTTCATTCTCCATTCACTCGCTGATAAGAAATATGTTCGAGTCAGCGAAAATTCATACGTAGAAAAGGGGACTTAGTAGTATGGAATTGTTCCGTTTTCCCAGCAGTGTTTTCTATATATTGATTTGTATTATTTGAATTTATGAAATTCATTTTTCTTTTCACACTCATGTATATTATTTTTGGAATCTAAGTGGGGAAAAGTTTAATCTATCAGTTCAGTTTTTAAAATGGGTTTCGGGACATTTCTTGACAATATGAAATGCTGCACCATATCTAATGCAGTACTTCCCCAGCGTTTCAGGACAGTGCTTTCAGGACCTGAGAAGGTCTTTAACAAATCATCTGAATTTTTGTTCTCATTCGAGTCAGTTTTCTTTTATTTGGATTCCTAGCTAAAATAAATGAAACATTAAACATAATGCTTCATTACTGTTGCTCATGGTCTGGATTTTGGACCGAAAGAAGTTTTGGTTTTCAAAGAATGGGCGGGATGAGGAATGAGGATACTGTTTTTGATTTACATCTTTTTTCAAATAAAAGTTGTGTGCAGATGACACTAGCAAGCTCCTGTAGTAGGCGTTTTTATAGTTGTTTTCATAATGAGATATAATCAGAGCAAGCTGGAACTTAAAAAATTAAAGCCATAGTAGGTATCGTTATACTTTACCGATCATGCTTTGTTTCAATGCTATATTTATGTTTAATATAATGAGTAATTTTGAAAATGGAAAGATTTGATCCGGAAAAATAGAACAGGGATTCGTCTCAGTTTTTCAGTTAAGCATAAAATAAGCTGACTGACATTGAGTCTCAATTATCGGAATGTTTAAGACTTACATTTGAGATTTTTTTTTGTGAATGACCGCTCGATCACAGTTGCATGAGGTTCATAAACTAGAGAACTTTAAAACAACCTTTTTGATCTTCTGTTGTGTGGAAAATATAAGAATTTAGATTTCTAACTATTTTTATTAATAGAGTCACTGATGACCTAATCAGTATTACCTGAATGAAAAGAAATCTTTGAGAAATTGGATAGATATATGTAAAGGATTTGAAAAAAAAAACTGAATTTTAGTGGAACAATTTAAATGGCAAAAAAGCGGATAAAACTCAAAAAAATACATGGAATGTCATCATACAAAACTTATATCTATTTACGGTCCAAAAAAAATACTAGCATCACGATGAACGCCATCTAGCAGAAATTAATGGCCAAATGGTAGCACCGTTGGAAAGCAAAAATTAACATATTGTTGGCAGATTTCGATGACGGCAGAAAGATGATAATGTTAAATAAACATTTTAAGGAGATAATTCAAGAATAGCATGAACGTCGCGAATTGGAAGAAACAATTTACAAGTACGAGCATCTATCTGGAGCATATTACGTTTGTTCTTCATGAAAAAAAAAAACGGAAAAGGCAATTTACAAAGTGATTATGTATCCATTATACTACGCATGACGGTGATAAATAGATATTCAACGAGATAACTGATAATTGCAAATTTTATAAATCTCAAATTGGTCGTCTGAATGATGCACGGTTTCCGATTATTTCATTATCTCAAAGAAGTTTTAGCGAATCTCCAAAGCAAGAAAAAACAGGGTTCTTATTCCATAAAAATAGGATCTGTCCAGAAATCGAAATTTCACTTTGACTAGTTGATGGACGGTATAGAGAAAGAGCTTAACTGCTGATTCCGCCGATAGAGTCCAGAATGTGCATAGAGTTCCCTGAGATGATTTCATCTGGAGATGAAGTGGATACCTTGTCAGTTTTCTCGCTATTTAACGAAACCTACAAAATTATTACAGAAATTGTAATGTTCTGAAGCTTTATCAATTAGAATATAACTAGTATTCCTCAAAATTCTGCAGAAAACTTGCACGTGGAAAATTTTGTCTAGATGCTTATAATACATTTAGAACAATCCTTCGATTTTATTAAATTTCAAAGTCAAATTTACAGAAAACATACAATATCTCCAAAATAGCTATTAAGCCTTTCCATCATTGCTGCGAATGCATTCTTCAACATGTTATGGTATTCAATTTGATCCTCACCAATAGCTGTTTCATTTGCTTCTAAAGCTTCCGCACAAACTGATACAAGACACCTATCGTAGAAAAACATTTCTGGCTTCACGAAATTTATTTGGAGCCTAGATTTCTAATTGCATAATTCGAATAAATTCATATTTCTACTGTAAGCCTTCTACCAAATGTCTTACTAAGTCACAGAGCAAACAGAATTGAAAGCTGCTCACGCATTAAAATATAAATTGTATAAAATCAAACTACACAGTTTTATACTAAACTGTAGTAAATATGCCTTCTTGTAAAATTTTAATAATTTGGCTCTCTAGCGAAACTTTATAGACCTGAATGCATCGGCCAATTTTTTGGTACCGTTTGGACCGTAACGAATTTTCTGCGCTGGTGTTGTAAATGCTTCCGCATAGGCAAGAGGACCAATATTCACCTATAAAAAAGCGCTGTGTCTACGCACTAGAAAAATTCAAACATCCGCGGAAATTCAAACTGAATAATGAGACTGACAAAACTCCCTTCCATAAAAAAAAAACAAAATCCCCCAACAAAAACCTAATTTTTAGTTCCTAAAAATGTGAGGAACTTTTTACCTCAGTGTGATAAAAAAAAAATGAACCAAAGCTAACAGTGGGTTGCACAGCGCCCTGTAACAGCAGTTGCAGTCCTTTAACATCTAAACGTCTCGCTGGCTCAGTACCAGTAGCTGAAGCTGCATCTAATATTCGACGTAATTGTTCTGATTTGGATATTAGTTTATCACAGGCCAATTCCAATGGTGACAAGAACGTTTCAGATTGATTCACGACAAGGGAACGACGCCGTGTATTCGGGAAACTATCTTCTACTAAAATTTTGCAATTTTTTGGCAATTTAGTGAAGATCATCATAATTCAGTTCTCATGTACCCATGTAAGGCATGTTTTATAGACAATATAACAAGCAACTGAAGCTTAAATCTTATGAAATAGATGGAAAATTCATAAAATTGAAATTTTATGAATTTTATAGATGCCACATGAAAAAAAAACAAACAAACTTATACCTGTGATAAAAATACGTTTAAGAGCTTGTTTAGCGACTTGTGGTGCGTCCACTGGTACTTTTTCATCATTCATCGGGATTTCGTAAAAGAAATCTCGTATGTTTGTATGAGCTTCATAACTGCTAGCATCATAGCCATTCATGCACGGTTCGATATGCATCATTTGTACATATGCCACTGATTCCTCTAATTTGGTTTCATCAATCTGCAAAAACATTATTTCGACTTATTTCTTTTTGAAACGTTTGAAATAAGTCCTCTATTCAAAATCTGTCGTGTGCAGCGCTGAATAAAAGAAATCTTTTGCATGCTGTAAAACATGCAACACGAGTGCGAAAATGTAAAAGAAAAATTAGTACTGTAAATTATATATTTACAATTTAAAGTAAATGATACTTCTGACAATCTCTAGAAAGTTGTTCAATAAAACTTCCTGATAAAAATTTCGTGAAAAGTTATATGAACAGTATAACATACAACTTTCCACAAAAAAAATTATTAGTTAATATAATTTAATAACTATGATTTTTAAACATGGGAAAGAATTTAACAATCAACTTCAGCAAACTGATGTTCCGAAAAAAAGAAAAATTTGCACCTCTCTTCCTGTGATAATTTGTACTCGATCATAGCCGAGAGCACAACGACATGCATCTGTCATGCGCTCACAAGCTTCTGCCAACGAGGTATGACCTACTTCACGATAAACCCATTCAGTGCCATGTTCTTGTCTAAAATTGCAGTCAACAGTACCTACAGCGATTAAGCTCGTTTCATCTGCACAAAGAGGAAAGCAACTTGAACCAGAAGCTGTAGCCAACTTATATTAGTGACAAGTAACGATTTTGAAAGGAATGGGGACGATTTTAGATAAAGTAGTAAAGTTGTACCCAAAATGTTTAGGTCCATAGAAAAGCACTTTAAAATATGTTCCAAGTCGTCGTTTGCCACTAACTTTCATTTGATCCGCTAAGGTGAATGCTTGTTGCAACTCCGCGTATATGCCAACCAGTGCCAAGAAAAAAAAATTTCCGGTTTTCGAAAAAATGGAATATTAACAAAAAAAATTAAATTGGGATTTTTTTTGCGTGAAAAAAGAACTTACTCGAAAATTTTTTTGCTGTTCATATATTGGAATTGCTAAACGACAAACCGGTCCTACTGCTTCATATCTTTCAGCCATAATTAACGTTTGAACTAACTTTTCAATTTTCGTGGTGAAAATATCCTGAAAATCATTCGTCCAGAAACTGAAAATTGTTCAACTTTGTTTTCAACCACGCCACTCATAAATTTCGTGAGCTTACCAAATTGAATCCTGCTTGCTGAATAATTTCTGAATCTGTATCATCTACAATTTCCTCCTTGGCTATCGTATCGTTGATGCAGGCCAATAAATCCCAATCAATTTTTGCATATCCTAATTTCATTAAATTTATGAAATAATATAGTGTTCTGTTTTTTAAAGTAAGTATCTAACCTAACAAAAATTTTTATTAAACACAGTCATACGCCAAACTGCATATCGCATGATAATATTACGACCACCCACTTTCTTTAAAAGACGAAACATGGAAATTATGCAAATTATACAAACCATTAATAGCAAGCTCCCGACCAATAATAGCAATAACGTGAGCTTCGCAAACAGCTGCTTCAGAAAACCAACGCTCACGAATGTGTGTTTCAGCAAGTGTCTCAAACCAAGCACTTCTCAGCGCTGCTGATCCTCGATAGCTATCAGCCAGTTGTATATGCAAATCTGCCAATCGAATCTACAAAAAAATCAACTATGAAATATCTCTAATTTTACGAAAACAAGAAAAAAAACATTTTAATGAATCAATAAGTTAAAAAAGTACTTTATCATTTAATTTCATTTCGGATAATTAAGTTGCTTTGGGAACATTAGAGCAATCAGTCAATTTTACAAGGTTAAAACAAACGGCATCTTTATCTCGCACGGAAAATAAGAAAGTTAATCTTTATGAGTTTTAGTTAAAGCAATAATAATTGCACATGCTGGCAAAATAAACCATGTGCAAATATGCAATATTTAACAGTGAATAAAAAATTGCTTTCGCAATAAAAAAAGTTGCATTAAAAAATTACAGAATCATCAACAGCTTTCGCAAGAGCACCAGTTGCCGAAAGGACACCTCGTAATTGCTGAATTAATTCCTAAAAGAAAGAGAAAAATATTCAAAAAAGCAGTGGAATTAGATGTATCCTACAGATGAATTGAAAGTTAATTTCTTTTTTTTTAAACGGTAAATCGGAGAATGAAAGTCAGATAAATGGGAGAAAAAAAAGTGTAGATTTTTTTTGAGTCTTGTTGCCATAGCTTCAAATTACAAATACTGAACACCACACAATGAAATTTTGGGACAAAAATAAAAGTTCAAATAAAAAATTCAATATAACTCCTCCAGTTAACAGTGAGTAATTGCTTTCCTCATTTCATTTCAATAAAGCTTTAAATTCAAAATCAAGCTGACAAAAAATATATACTTCTACTCCTCGCTCAAAGTAAGATGGCCTGCTTCCAGAAATAGGTTTCACTAATATTTCTAAAATTTCTAGTCCGTGTTCGAAGCGATTTCTACTGGTAAGAGGGACTTTCCTTCCAAGCAATCTGAAATAAAAATTTTACAATATGTTATCTAAAATCTCCAATGAAAACGTGAAATCTATCTCAACGACTTAGTAAGTATTTGAACACACTTAAATTTGAATCAAGGCACTGGTTAAATTCTGGTTACCACATCAATGCTGTTTAAGCCGCTCTTCCCAAACCCAAATTTCCTTAATACTTGGGAACATATCGACAGCTTTACATGTATACCAAAAAAATTGAATTGAATCACATATACTGTTATCACAATGCAACTTAATAGTATTACCCACCTTGCTAATGCGACCCCAGTCTGAGAACCAGGTCGACCGAGCCGCTGCACGTCGAAGATTTTCGAGGATTTTGTTGCATTTAAATTGGCCATTGGAAAGCGTACTGTAACGTTCATAAAATTATCGCGTAAATTTTGGAATGTTGTAAAAAATTGTTGTTATATGGTTGCAAACAGCCTGCCATTAACAATTTACTTATAAAGATAGAAAACTAACATTGCTGACAGTCACACAACAGAGATAAGCTAGATAGCATAGTCTTAAAGTGACTTAAAATAAATAATTTCGAAGTTACCAAGCTTCCAACAAGATTTGTAATTTCTAGACAGATTCGCGGTATTGTATATGATAAGAACCTGTTTTCGAAGTGCAATCGTAACCACTTCTAAGAATGACATGTAACAGTGCTGCAGCGGCACTTTGTATTTTCGGAAGTCGACTGTTCATCTGCAGCAAAAGTGATTCGATCAACACAGCTAAGCCATCCAGAGGGCCATTTTGAAAAAGTTGGATGCGGAACTGTAATAACGGAATTTATTTCTTTTCCTTGAAACTTGACATAATCACTTTAACGTTACTGCCCTCTAATAAATGCTCAAGCTAGGAGCGTAAACATTTTTCAGAATTTGAACTGCAAGGTAAAACCGTGCCACAAGATAAAAATGCATGCTTTTAATTATTTACATTTGTAACAAGCAAAACCGCTTCTACGCTTCTCAGTATTACAATTCAAGCAAAAGAAATAGAATTTGAACTGCAAGGTAAATATTAGCTAGATTAGCTAAATATTCAAGCAAAAGAAATATAGATGAATGTCTAATATCATTAAGAAGATGCATTTCTTTATGTCAAAAAAACTGATAAATCTGCAAAGGACTGCACCAATCAAAGCCAGCTATTAACACTAATAGAAAACTTACCAAATCAACAAAAACAGCAAGCGCACCAAGGGCGTGATGTCGTACAGCTTCTGACCAATAATCGTCCAGCAGTGATAATAACAGACGAAGCAGCTGGTAAAGACTTTTACTTTCTTCGGGATTCGTTGAATATTTAATTAAACTCTTAAATAAATAATTTCAAACAACACTGTAGAAAAAAATCTCTGCCAGCTACTGCACTTCTCAGTTAATCGCAAAGAAATATTCTAAGTAAGGGCCATACGACATCATTTTTAATTCCATTAACATTTCAATTGCCTATAGAATATTTTCCACCAATAAGTTACAGTGAACTATCTATGTAAAATTCTCCGTTTAAAAATCACATATACAGAAGTATTACGATAATAACAATTCAATAACTTACCGAAACATGCTGAGCTACAATTTGCAAAGTTTCTAAAACAATCAAAGCTATTTCTTGAGTCAGATTTGATTCTTGTAAGACGCTAAATGGAGTTGCATCCTCTACTTCAGTGCACGGTTTTGCCGACAGTGAATCTGAAACGAATGAAAAAAGTGAGTTTAAGTTGAAATCTCCTAATCTTGTTTTGTTCTAGTAAGAGATATCCATCATGTACAGTATAATGCAGTCTAAGATGACCGATGAAATCGACCTGAATAGCTAAACATTTGAAAACGCTCTGACTTGCTCTAGAAAAGGAAATGTCAGCAAAAGTGCCGAACTATATTCATCAATAAAAATTAAAAACCGATTAAACCAGTATATAAAAAAGCAAAAAAAAAAAAAAAAAAAAACTAAATCAAAATGAATGGAAACCAACCTGTTCCAAGAGAACCAAAGCCGCTCGATATTGATGTGTGACTATCTACTGTCGTCGAATTAGCACCCAGTGTTCCGGTAGATGAGCCGGAATGCGGCAGAATTACCAGCGTTTTTCGAGTACCTCGTATTCTGCAAGAATTTTCTTTCGTTTATCCAACCAATTTCTCAAATCAAATGTCTCGATTTTTGCTGATGGAGTACAGCAAAAAACTACGCTAGCAGTTAGAAGTAATGTACCACACATAGATCCCTCTTTTCTAAAAGACTTTTTATTAAAATTCTGATATATATCCAACCATTAAAATATGGAAAGCACAATGGGAATTCGAGAATCAATAAATGACTAGCTGCTTGAGCAGAATTATTAATAAGCTAATAAAAAGTTAGACTATTGACTTTTGAAAAGAACATATCAGGACTTACTTATTCGATGTCCATTGCATAGTGCAACTTTTCCCGTGATATCTGAAGAAATCAAGAGCAATACGTAAAAAACAAATGAAACTACTCAATGAGCCATTTGATTCATACCGAGATACCATTGCAGCGAGGATTTTATGGGGCAAGAAATGCAGTAAATAAAGGGTACACAATATCAAATCACGTGATTCACCCTGGAAAATTAAAAGAATTAATTTGCTGAGAAATCATTCGCCACATACTAGTTTTTGGCTGCGTATTTTTGTAAATGTATTTGTAAAAAAAGATGTATAAAGAGAGTTTGGGCACTAGCTCCAACTTTTACCGAAAGCAGGATGTTTTACAGTATGGCACATCTTCGTTCCAATCAAAATAAAAAAAAACAACAGAAAAGGAATACAGAGAACTTCATTTAAATATTCAGTGGTAATTAGTATGAACACTAAAATGATTTACTGGACCCGGATATTCTACCAGAAAAAAACCTGATCGTCCGCCGCTCATTTTATTAAAACTATCACCAAGGTAATTTCCATTTTTTATATAAACTTTTGAAAGAACTACCAGAAATATTTGGAACACGAGACATTGTAATAAGCAACAAGCACACAAATAGGAACATACTCGATCCAGTTTTTCCATTAAACCGGCAATACAAGGTACAGATGAAGGAGGACTGACTTTTTCGGCATAAGGTTGATGTGAAGCACTTTTTAGAGAACATCCCATCTTAGCTAACAACCCATGAGATGGTAAGGATAACGACCGACCTAAAAATGAAGACCGAATAAACTGATAACGTTGTGTAAAGGAACAGAGAATAGCTGTTTATTCTTTTCAGAGGTATCAATTGTCGTTTCACAATCAAATTTGAAGTAAAAATATTGAATATGCATTTTACGTTACGGTAGAGCTAAAAGTAACTACAATGGAAGAAAGAAATCCACAGAAATTTAAGTTCACTGCGCATTATTATATTTTTATTTCATTTTGATAAAAGAAGATGAAAGGGTTTGTAAACATCAAACAAAAATTTTAAATAAAATCTTTCTACCATTAACAGTGAGACCTGCGGATGAGAGACTCTGTGAATCTGTTTTAGCAGCTGATTCAAATTCCGCCACATTATCAAGTACTAAATTGATCAATGGAGAATACAGTGTAGCAATACAACTTTGAGCGCTCTGAAAAAATACATTACTATTCAAAGCTCTATTCGACTTCTCCAGCTTTCAAAAAATTACTGAAAAAGACTAAAAATTTTAATCATCTTCGTTTACTAATATCTTAGTATATATTCATTGAGAATCGATAACAGTTTTAAACGTGAAACATGTGTAAAAACCAACGAAAGAATTTACTTACAGTATCCATATACCGTTTATCACTAGCGTGTTTTGCAAACAAATTCCTCAACAGTGAAACCACTCTTCGTCGATAATCACGCGGTTCACGAAGCGATGCATCTAGTTCTTGATAAAGCAAACCAACTGGAAAGTGATGTCTGCAGTATGAAGCAGACAAAATAAATTCGTCCGAACATCTGCTGTCTGCAAATTAATTTTAAAAGGTTACATTTCAAACTTTCATGTGCAGAAATACTGCAAAAACTGTTTGCAATGAGTTATCAGTGTCACTTATCGCCAACATTTACCATTTATCACTATTATGCTTTTGCAAACAAATTGCTCAACATACATGTTTTAATAAATCCAAGACTTTGACCATAAATTTTAGTAAATTTACAAGCAAAATTTTAAATACTGCTAGAAATAAATTCCGAGCCATTTTCCAATACCATTAATAGAGATTATCCTACCTTTAAGCAATTAAATAAAACACTTTCCATACCTTAAGTTATCTGCTAATTAGATTACTAACAACGTAAAAAAAAAGTATATAAAAATCATTCAGTTAGATTATGGCTGATAATTAGATTATTAACAACGTGAAAAAAAGCATATAAAAATCAAAGACAAACTTACAGCAACTGTAGTCATTCCCAACGGCATTGTTTATCGGAGGCGAAAAAAATTTAGAAAATAAATTGGTAAACAGGCTGCTACTATTGGAGTTCATAACTGTAAACAAGGTAGCTATTAAATAAATAGTTTCCTCTTTAATACCACAGTTTTCGGATAAGCACTATGAGTGAACGAGGTTGCTTCTGACCGTGTGGAAACACAACAAGTGACATCAGTATGGGAACCTGTTAAATTACCACTTCAGTTATCAAGAAGACACTTACAAATGCTGTCTGTGCTTGGCGTATTATTCTTCCTGAAGATATTTCCGGAAACATCACAAATCAATGGCAAGCACAGTGGTAGCCAGTGTTCATAACTGCTGATTATGTGCAAAAGTTCCAGTTTATAATCAAGCATAGTCTGTAAGTAGTGTTGACGAAGTCTTGAGTCCAACAAATTGTCTTGATCTCAACTGATCCATACAACTGTATAGAAGAATAACAAATAAACTTATTTTTCTAAATATTACATGTAGAAATAAAACTGACATATGCAAGCAACAATATCTGCCCAAGCTCATTGCTTGCTAAAATAAACACAATCTCTTCTAAACAACGTATTTTCTCATATCACATGTGTCTAAACTATAAGACTGTTTAATGAATCGACAACAGACATACCCTTGAGCAACTTCCATCCATATTTTCAACAGTTCGATGTATCCAAGAAAATACTGATCCACGATTCATAAAACTCAAGCAGTACTGAAATATTTCCAGCATACAAAATAATTTATTAACCACTTAAATAACATCTTCCAATAGCCATGCTATAATTTTAAAAGTATTCATTAACTGAACAACTGTTAAACTGTTACCCTCAAGAAATAAGCTATAGCAGAATTTGCCATTTGACACTCTTGAGGAATATCGCGATGTTTTGCTATGATAAGCAGTACAACTTTATCAATTAACTGTTCAATTCTAAACAGCAACTCCCGTGAGAAACGATTCTCTCTTGATGCCTTGAAATCAATAAATTAGAAATTTCTAATAAAACTGTAATAAAGATGGAAGCTATTTTTCTGTCCAAACTAATGCGTTCATACTTGCTAAAAGAATCAAACCTTATACAAACCGACATCAAGCAACCATAACGCCATACTTTTCGCAGCAACAACCAGAAGAAACCAAAGCTGACGAAATGCTGAGGCAAGTGAGCCGTTATCTGTCTGAGCATAGCTGATCTAAAAAACCCTTTTAAAAGTCTTAAAAAAAAAAAAAAATACTTGCTGCGAATTTTGTCACACATACAATGTATGAATTGGGTGATGCTTTATTTGAGCAGCAAATGAAATAAAACAACTTATCAGATAGCAGACAACTTGATTCGGATGAAAAAAAAAACGAATTTAGAAAATTATGCCATAATTTACATGGGAAGTAATATGCTTGCATAAGGCTGAATGCACAGTTTCATCCTCAAGATTTGAGTTGCTTTTTCCTGCCGCTGGTTGGAAATAATAAATGACAAATGTACGCAAAAGATGACTTTGACCTGAGGCGGCAATTTTATTGGTAATACCAATCAGCGTGCTATAAACGGCAATTAATAAATTAGATACAGAATCAATAATCAATTGCCAATATTTATAAGAAATTAAATTATTCTTGAGCTATACTTCAGCTGCTGGCTAAATAGTTGAAATTATATAGTGGAGTTGCTACTCGTTTTCCAAGCCGACAGGCATAATAAAAAGTATATACTACCCACAAACAACGGTATAATCCCTTTCACTTTTAAGTAGAAAATATTTGAAAGACAAACCCTAAAGTACTCAGACCCATTTCATCGGTTGGAGAATACGGCAATAATGTGAAGAGCCGATTCAAGGTTATTGGCAGGAATGGAATGATTCTATCAATTTCCACTTCCAACAAATCCTAAAAATTCGGTAAAATAATAAAAATCTTATATTCCCTGTTTCTCAAGCTATAAATATAAATCATCTTTTAAAATACGCATTATAAACAAATAATGAAACTGCCAGTAAATTGCCAGTATCAATCAGAATTTCCTAATAACTTCGATTTTACCAAAGTACTGCTGTACTCGAAAATAACTGTTCAGACAATGAATCAGATTTTGCATTCGTAATTTTACTACAAAACCATATAAACTAAGCCTCACCTCGATTTTCCGTACTATGTAATGCCAGAATTTCTCTTCCTCCGAGATTCCGTTTTCAATAAGTGGTGAACAAGAACGTGTGACCACTAGTGAGGGAGGTGACGACAGTGTGTTGCTAACTGGTGGAACTGAACCCAACGGACTGGACCACTACAACAGCAAAATACGATTGTAACTAATTTACATTAAAATAAGCAAAGTAACGAAATATGCTCTGAAAACTAATTAATTTAAAGTGCCAATTCGAATAAACTAATGATTTGATAAATCGGATAAATACAAATTCATCATTTTAAAAAACGAATCAAAAGCAATTCCGGATCAAAATCAGTAGCATTCAATATTAATTAGCTTTCCTTAAAAATTCTAGGAAAATTAGAATTTGCCTGGTTGAGGAAGTGTTAGAACGAAACCCTAATTGTATTTTGCGCATTGAGAAACATACTTCTGAATCAAACAACAGAAAATCAATGAATAAAAGAAGTAGAGAATAAATAAAAATAAACACAGTTTAATAGTTTGCTTAAAACTTTCCCAGAAAAGTTGTAGGTGCTAGTAAAAATACAATTTCACAGATGGACAGCGTTAGCTTTAAGAGAAAATCCGACCTTGACTATATATTACTGTCGAATGAGAGAAATGGAAAAAAAAGGATATCACGTTCATCTTCAAGGATATTTAATGTCTAAACAGCCACACCTGCCCAAGATTACATATTCCTGTACGAAAATCTAAACGCCAAACCCAAGATTATAAAGATCGATAGCGCCACTCAAAAATAACAATAATCAATGTGATGAATAACTTTTTTCTTTGTCACCTTTCATCTTATTTCTCTCAGTGACCTTGTCGAAAACAGCAAAAACAAATTTAGGAGAATAATAAACCAACTTTAGCTTTTGACGAAGCATCACTAGTAAGAACCGTATTTTGAAGCCTTTGACAACTTTGAAAAAACGCTTGCAATTTTCTTTCAGTTGTAAATGCTGAAGAAACAAGTCGCAAACGTACACGGAACAACTGTTTGCCACTATCTATCCAACGGATATCTGGCCCAGTATGCTGCAATGACATTAAGTGGACAAAATTAAAAAAAAAAAAGAGTTAAAAATAGAACTGAATGGATGTGTCGTGAGACTGTACTCGAATACTGATGAGCAAAGGAAACATATGGAGTAGATGAGAAAGAACGGGAAATCAACATCAAAGAAGGAAACTAGAATCTGAACTATATTTGTCTTTCAATAACACAGCATTACACAGCATTCACACTGGAATGGAATCATATCATATAAGATATAACTTGCCCCTTTTCCAAATCCCAGTGACTGGTAGTTTATATAACCAGACGGTAAATCAGTGGCTACCGATAAAGAAAACTCCTGTTCGTCGTGTTCGATTGTCAAACGGTCCTTCTTTAACAAAGGTAACCATGCATATCCTATAGGACTATCGGAATTCTAAAATTTGAAAAAAGAAAACCTCACCAAAATTTCATTTGCTACAAAAAGAAATGGCCAAGAGCACACTTTATCCGTACAAAAGGTCTCATTAATTCTCGGTAACAAGTACATAAAAACGAAATAAAAGTAAGAGATAATGAAATGTGAAAATTCTAGATTTTCCTCTCAAGCATAACTTCATAGTAAGTAAAAACCAAGCAGTAATAAAAGACGTAAAACCTCGTTCTGAGATTTGTTTGAAGTGGCGCC
Organism: Mansonella perstans; assembly: GCA_037074765.1. NCBI lineage: Eukaryota > Metazoa > Nematoda > Chromadorea > Rhabditida > Onchocercidae > Mansonella > Mansonella perstans. The sequence continues at coordinate 72,791 of JBAMDO010000161.1, forward strand.
AGCAACAGATACATGACTAAATGAAAACAATAAATGATCGCCGGTATCTAATGAAACTGGTAGTTGAATTTTTATCTGAAAAGGAAATTCAAATAAAAACTTTCTGTAATTCACTACAAGTACAAAATTTGCATAAAATTATTAACTACCTCAGATATTCCCAGCATAATAGGTTTCCAGCAATTAAATCATAACAAACAAAAGACGTTACTGAACTGATAGATCAAAAAGTTGTTAATGTATAGCCAGAAATACCTCATCACTAAAAACTGGATTCTGTTCATGATATTGTACTGAGCAACGCATGCTGCGTACAAATGGTGTAGGTGATGCAAACCGATTGTAAATAACCTAAAATTAAAACAAGCATTATTTTAGAAATCAGACAATAAACTGATTGCAACCTATTTCAGTTAAACAAGTCCAGGGTAAATTAAAAACAACTTTAAATTAAAATGCTTCAGTTTTGTATGAGTGATAAGCACAACTACCAGACTCACATTTCCTTATCTTCTCGTCCTAACTAGATCCTTTTGTATACTTAATATTACCCAACAAATTACTTAAAAAGATCTAAAAATTGAAACATACTTGTGACATATCTTCTTTTCCGGTTGCAGAAATGAAACGTACAGTACACACGATATTACGCGCTTTATTAAACACTTTTTGGCAATCATACTTGAGTGTTAACGGATAAACATAGAGCAAATTAGAAAGACTTTTATGCGGTTCGCTGACAAAATTGTTGAAAGATTGGGCTTCAAAGCAAGCTGGTACAAGACTATCTGATGTCATGTCCCATGGACGAACAGGCATAAAACTGGGACTTATACACCCTGAAAAAAGCATAGAGAAGAAACACTGAGAGCTAAAAATCTTGAAACATGAAAATCAATACAAAAACATATGGGAATTACATACATACTGTTTATTCATACCAAAAAGATCAAAAAATACGGACTAGATAGCTCAGGTGCTTTTGGCGAGAAATTAATATTCACACTAATGGTTGCCGCTGGTAACTGTGTCAGTCTTCCAGATTTCTCAACTCTGAAATATAAACAGCTGAAGATAGCGAAATGACAAGACTTTCTTCGAAACTTTGGTCTATACAATTGTAACTGTATAAATAGAACCAACCGTCCAAAGTCAATGAGAACCTTTTGCAAATCGCCATCACTCAGTTTATTTCCTTCACAACGATAAAGCTGCATTTGATTTGGCAATTTCGCTCCACATCCCAACATTTCTTGAAATACAGGCCTGAAATTCATGTTTTCCACAAAAAAAAATGAGCAATCAAGAATGATTCTAATGAAAACAACATCAGTAAATTAATGTCGTCATATCAAATATCAAATGTGCACTCTTCAAATATAAGTGATGTTAGGAAATAGTAATCTTATCACTTTTGCATTCATTAGAATGATCAATGAATCAAATGGGATAAGATGCAAAATCAACGCAAAAAAAAAGGATATGTGGAGAAATGAAGATCTATTTACGTATGCCTGGATAGGTGACAATCCCAAGAACGAAGAGAAAGAAAAAGTATCAATTGAATCGACAAGAGGAGCATAGATAAAGCTGCATGTTAAAGAAGAAGCCTTTTAATTAAAAAAAATAAAACAAACCTTGCAGCCCAAGCAAAAGACATTTTATCCTGAGTCGTTTTCGAACAGGCCTGTTGAATTACTTTCTGCAACTTTGCAACACCTTTTAGATCAGTTGTTGTTTTCATATATATTTCTGCTGATGTATCGACCGAAAGTAGTCGATCAACACGAACAACCAAATAAATATCACGATGTGGTTTGGCAATTGAATATAAAACCTACAATTTTTTCTTCAAAAGCTGAACAATAACAGTTAATAATATTATTGAGTACTTATAATGAAATCCATCGATGTGCGCAATACAGTTAAGGAGAACAAGTTTTCGTAGCGAAAATAGGCACCATCTGAGAGGAAAGAATCAATGTAAATCAAAGAAATGAATTAAAATGAAGATAGGAAAGTGCAAATAATATATCAATAGCAAATTCCCAAATCTTTGAGAACAACCTTTCGAGCATTCTTATCCGCAAGTACTTGATGAGAAAGAGTATTAACGCCATCTTCTTTTAATATGCTTTTATCAACTAAACTTTTGCCAACTCCATCTCTGCCATCAGTTTTTAATGTTGAAGTTAATTCGTCACTATTCGGATCGATTCGGAACTCTTCGGACAATCTATGACCGGCTCGACAATCGTATAGGAACATGCGCACAAAGAAAGGTTCAATCTGAAATTGACAGCTCATGCAAAAGAACAATAAGAGATGGAACAGCACAAATAATGACACTCCTTGAAATGCAAGTGCAAAAATACTAATGTTGAAAAATGTTTTATCAAATTCAAAAAGATGGCCAATATGAACAAATTAATCTGTCATAATTTGGTCCACTATTTTTGTTATCACTGGAAATTCCCAATGCCCAAAGCCATGTTGAAGTCATTAAATATTTCACGAACGCACCTGTTTTACATGTGTATTTGGAGCAGGCAACATAATATTCATAGTCAGGAACTCAACAATAAATCGAACCACAGCTTTATCTTCTGGAGGCCTTGTTATCTCATTCGCAGGAACATTCGCCAATAAACAGCCTGCATCACTTTTTGGCATTGATAACCGCTAAAAGACAAAAATATTTTGCACATAGTAAAGTGAAATTTAACAATTACCGAAACCACGCAATTACTTCAAAAAAAATTACTAACATCCAAATCAGGGTACAATTCGAAAAGTGAATGTCTTTTAACAACAGGTGGCTGCAAGGCGTTTGAAACAGCGTTGCGTCCAGCCCAAAAACAAGTTCGAAGTAACTCTTAAAAATTAATTCATAACAAATTTAAACATAATACAAACATAGCCCATAAAAATATCCATCAGATGTTTGAAATACTATGTGTCAGCAAGTAATACTACTTCAAGATCATACTAATAATTCAAAATTAACCAACCGTTAGGATCATTACTTGTCACAGAAATTTGTTCCCTTGTTGTGTCTGATGATTCTGGTCCTACACTAGTACTCGTCGAAGCTATTCCATCTATAAAACTGATAAAAAGTTGAATTTTGAAATCTCTGCTGAACTGACATACCTATACAAAAATTCTGTCAAAGTTTAGCATATTAGCATATAAGCAAATAAGATCAACAATTCTCAGTACCTTTCTAAGCAAGGTTAGCTTTCGGGACATTTAATCTTTCATAATGTTTTAGGGTTCAGTTACAGAATACTAATGCGATCTTCTAATATCTTTTTTAATAATTGAGATTTCTGCTTTTTATCTGAAACGACTCAAACTACTACGGCAAAAAATATTCAATTATTTTCAAAATAGCATTATTGCTGCATTTTTCAGTTTTTCTGATATTCGATTTTATATTTATATATATATATATAAAAACAGAAGGCTAATGCAAATTATTTATTCACCGTGTTGTTGATGAACAAGAATAAAAAAAACAACTGTGTGGCAGTTCGCCATTAAAAAAAAACAATCGATTGCCCACCGTTTCATAACCAAATTCTTATTAATCTTTATATCTCCCCCACTGCTTTGATAAATGATCTCATATTTCTTTTCTATTGATTCTGGTAGTTTTTTGACAGTCCACAAAATAAATAAATTCGGAAAGAGACCTATTACAACTTTTTCGATTGTCTTCTCTCAATCGTATAAGTGTAGATGATGATTAAGAGAACACTGTTCGAATTTGCTGTAATGTTTTGCTCGCACAAGGGCTTTATTTTCTGAATATGAAAATCAGTGGTATGTAAAAGATTTCATTTTTGCTTCGTCCTATTGAATTTGAAGTATATGCAATATTATTTGTAACGTTATAGCAATGAAGAACGGGGGAAAATTGAAAAAATCCAAATCTGAAGCAGCAAAAAATCCATTATTTTCACCTTCATATTTCGTGATCCTTCATTCTAACGTAAGAAAACGAATAACCTTTGCAGTCTCCAGCTAAAGCACGGTCAATCTCAATTAACCATCGCGGTAAATCGCTATCAGAATCAGCTGCCAAAACCCACGAACGTCTTTCTGCACCAGATCCACTCACCTCCAATGCATTTTTATCATTTGAAAATTTAAATGGTGGAATATCGCCGAGATGTCTCGCTAAGTAACCCATGCCGTTATCAGCCAAATGGAAGCACTCTATTTACATAAGACATCAGTCCAATCAAAAAAAGAACTGGGCTAGTATTCTCTCAGTGAGAACGTTTCTCCTCCACAGAAACAGGTAACAACACAGAAACATGCCGCTCAAATTTTATGTTACGGATTGAAGAATAAAATTCAAAACTACGTCTAAAAAATTTTTGTTATAAATTTTTGGAAATTTGTGCTTAGCTGATTCCGTCTCAGTGAATGAGGTCTTATTTGCATAGATAACAGTTATGTTTACACTTACTTCAAGAACATTTCGGCCTTTTTTATTAGTCGACAAAGCCGCTTGTTGTATAATCATTGGTGGTTGTGTTAATGTTGCAAATTTTGATTTGCGCATTTCCAACAAAACCTTCCCAGCTTCATCTTTCCTCAGAACACAGTACCGTTTCTTCATGCTCTACAACCTAACCATTTAAAATTTTTTAATTTAATTACAGTTTTCACGCAACTATTTCAATTTCTCGCCTATATATTAACTTTGCTCTCTGAATTTATTACTACATGATAAAAACGATATTTTGGACAGAAAGATTATTTTCATGCATATACGGTGCTTCATAATTCAAATATAGCAATTCCTAGTTTCAGGGTCAGGAATCCGTGCATATTTCTACGGAAGAAGAGTGACTTTATCAAAGATAACTGATTCAGGAGTCTTGTCTTTTACACTGAAAGCCTAAATATCCCTAAATAGCACTTATCATCAACGGTCATTACCTTGAAATTATCCAAAAGACTATTTTCTGGAACGAGAAACAAAGTTCCCTCGCGAATAATATCTGAACCATATCGACCTTCCAACTCCTGAAATATAAGTATGTTAGAGTAATATTAACAATCAACGGTCATTATCTTGAAATTAGTGATACATCACCTGCAAAAAATCAGTGAATATAAAGGATAAAGAAAGAATTTACCTCTTTTTGTTCATCACAAACCAAATCACTTTCATAAATTAGTGGCTGAAGATCGATATCACGACTGAAAAAAAATTTTCAACCCGCAGTTGGTCACTATCATTATGTATTACTAATTAAACCGATCAAATTTTTATATTTGATGCAGTATTAATCAGAGTTAATGTGCGATTCGAAAATCCACTCCTCGGTAGTGAAATATACTTAAAAACTACAAAGTAGCCACTAATGTTTATAATTGGAACATAAGTGATCGTTCTCAAGAAACAAATTAAAATAAAATTTGTTGAAGTCAGAAAAATTATTAACATCTTACTCAGAAGTACTGCAATAATCAGAACCGAACTGCGCATAATTAAAACGGACAACACGACGTGGAGCAATGTAAAATGCAAGGGCTTCTTGTGTAAGCAACCATTTCGCTTCTGTTATCTCTCGTATACTTAACGATGGCATTACAATTCGTTCCAATGGAGATATTGATATTTCCTGAATTAATGTTTTTAATTTCTTACAAATTAGAAAAGAAATTTTAGTGTCAGAAGATGATGGAAGTCTAAATATTCTGTGAAAATTGGTCCATGTTAACAGAATCATTACGACAAATCCTAAATTAACTTTAAATTTGAGAAATAAAAGACTAAAATGTACAGTGAAATCATCGCGCGGGAACAATAACAGTTGTCGCTGATTAAGATTTTCTATTACTGAGCTATTTTCTCCCAGAAATTTCTCATAATCCAGTGGTTCCGCCAATGGTCGTTTGCGCTGTAATAATTAGGTTCCACAAGACCAAAAGTTGTGAACAATCTTTCTCATTTATATATAGAAATGTTCATTTCCAAATTGGGACGGAAATTGACCATTACTAACCAAGCTCAAATTGACTTAGTAGAGGCAAAATTTTAGAAAGAGACTTAATTAACAATGCAATAATTAACCGCCGGGTTCAGTGCACTCATTGCTGTTCGTACTGCCTCACGGGCTTCTCGAGCCTGTCCCGGTTTCCCTACTCCAGCGGTGAACCTGAACTTCATGAAATTATCTAAAAGGTTTATAAATCAAAATCCATAGCATCTAATCTAAGAGAACTTACGTAGTTACTCTCTCTATTTTCTTCTAATATTTCTGCAAGCATCGTTTGAAGGAACTCGAACTTTTACATAATTTTTTTCTGCTTTCTTTATTGATATCCAAATTATTGGCAATCGCAAATTAACTTTATCACACAACAATGAATACCTGTATGAACTCAATTATTTAGCTTCAAATAAGATGTTTCATAGAGCTATTCAAGTTATTTTAGACCAATTTCGCAGGGTGAGTCATTTCAAAATTTCAACTTTTACTGAAAAGTGAAATAATCAAGTAAAATGGATAACTTATAATGAAATTAAAGGAATTAGAAGGAAATTCAGCTTTTGCCAAGCTGAATCATTTTCCAAGTTAATGTTAAATTGAAGCGCTGAATCTCAATTTGTGATCAGCAGATTACAGCTGGTTCACGAGAATTCAAATGTGCAGTGAAGACAACGGCGTGATGGATAGAAAACTAGCGGAGGCTATTTCTTTTTAATAAAAGTTTATTTCCAAACTAATAGAATTTATTACTTTTGAACTTTGCTACAAGAGAATCGCTAAATTCCAATAAAAAGTTTGTGAAGAAAATCATACTTCCGCAGTTGTCCAGTTGAACGTTGACTTGTTATCTCGACTAAGCCACTACTGCCAGTACTGGAAACAGAAATCATGGAACGACGATCGTCATGTCGAGGTGTATTACTTCCCATTCTATTAACAAAAATTAAGGATTTACTTGCTTTAGGCAGAACAAAAACCAAATGATTCAGTGATAATGAAATATTGTATATAGTTCAGTATTTAATTAATAGCCTTTAATTGCTCAAAATGTTTTACAGTATTTATCGAAATCAATTTGACTTACACATTCATGAGAGATTAGATATCACTAATAATAGCTATTTCTCACTCGTCCACTTATCCTTGTCATGTTCTTATTTGTTTATTCCTACGAATTCATTTATGCTCGGTTATCATTTAATATCTGATTTATGCGAATTTATCAGTGATAGAATTGTCAGATTACAAAGCTTACAAATTATCATATTACAAATTATCAAATTAAAATACCGACAAATTATGAACTTATATCTCTGCAAAAGAAAACACAACTCAATCAGGAACAGATTTTGCGTAATACGATAAGTATGCCCATGGTTTCGATATGCAACTCTGCTAGACCATAGATTCAACGAATAATGCGGAATGGGATAAGATTTCTGGGAAGTTTTCTGGAGATGATCATTTGTTCCTTTTCGATTAACCGGTAGAGGAAAATTGTAAATGGCACCTGTTGGTAATTATATAAGCTCTTTTAATATTAAAATTAAGCAAGTTTATATTTATTAGACAAGCAAATTTTTATTTGTTAAAGTAAAAGCATTGAAAAAAAAAAAAAAAAAAAAAAAAAATTCGATATATTTATTTTATACAAGACAAATGTTCTCTGCTTATTACTTACATTTATTTATTACTAGGAAATGGTATCAGTAGAAAGCCTTTTATCGGAGGTGACAACATTATTTGGCTATCAATTAATGTTGAAAGCAGCGGATGAATTATTTTTTGGTGATAAAATGCTCTACTGCTATCACTCAAACAATGGATCAAAAAAGAGCATATGTGGTATGTCAGTACTTGTTTATTTATTATTGTTATCTCCATTCTGTTTGGTATCGTCGTACACTTTGTTGTTATCTTTTCTCAGTGCTCACCAATGTCAGGTGACTATTTATTAAGCTAAAAGTGAACAGTTAGCATATCGTTGTTTGGCCTGTTTTCGATAATCGTGTAAATGAATGAACATGCAAATGAATTTTTTCGTTTGTTTCTGTTTTTTTTTTTCTTTCATTTACCTAACAAATGAAATCAAATACGCTACATTTTAAATTTATTTATTTTTCTTGCTGCTCATCTCTCATAATTTTGCAAGACAAGTTAGCTTTAGAAATAGTTTCTTCTTTGTTACACATTTTTACACTCTTATTTGCTCTTTAATGACTTGTTCAAACTGCAATGTCACTGCAAAGTTTGAATTTTTCAGATAACAGAGGTCGTGAAATACGTAAGGATAAGAACAATGATCATAAAGACAAAAGTCAGGGTGATAATATGGATGAAAGGCCTGCCGAGTCGGATGGTTTACGTAATGCTATTGCTAGTGCAAGAAGAACATTGAAGCGAGCACTGGATGATGGTAGGTAAAGTTATTATGTAGTGATGACTTTGTGTTAAGTATTGGTAATGACTTCTGATATGATTCATACATGGTTTTTTCGCAGTAAGAATTTTTTTTATTGATTTGATGGTCTGGTAAGTTGTTTTTGTTAAAATTTATATGACATTGGGTGATTTTGGCCCATTCATTAACGCGGTAGCATAGGATTATTCATTATGGATTAGAATCAATCAGTTAGCATTATTTTGGACTGCACATTTTGGCTTCTCAAGTCATTTACTAGAAGCATTTTCCAGTTCTGCGTAATGCGCGCTGGACGTATGTAGAAATTTTTTATGCATCACTCTGTAAATACTTTATGACCTTCACCGACTTGTTATTGGTAGATTATTTCTTGGAAAATATATCTTGTTGCTTTACTTGCCACGGTGCCGCGGTCAGAGATTAAAACATTAAAGAAATTTAGTGCTGAGTTTCTGTGGATTCATTTTTAGATGATCCAGCTGATGACGCAGTAACGGAATTAACTAAAGAAGTTGCCACATTAAAGAAATTAAGTGATGAAATGCGAAGTCAAATTGAAAAACTACGTGAAGACTTCCAGAAGATATTCAGTTATGCCCGGCAGGTCAGTCATTTCTTCTTCAGCAGGAAAGGATAGTATTTTTCGTTTTATTCAAACTAAGGTATTTTCCAAATCTGTTATTTGTTTTGATTTCTGTAAATTAACTCCTCTCTGTTGGGCAACTTTTTCTGCACAATTATTTATTCATGTTGATTCCAAAAAGTTTCTCATTTTAAGATCCAGTTTGCTTTTACAAGTATAATTTTATGGGATTTAAACCATGTTTCTCATATTTTTATTTATCAAATTTGTGTAAGGTAGTTTAGTAATGGAATGCTTCTCGGTTCGATAGTAGATGAAATACCTGTGATAGTGTCTTTCAATTGATATGGTTTTTGTTTTCTTAGGAGAAGAGGAAGGGAGTTGCCCTTTATTCGTTTTATCTGCTTCAGTTTTCAGAATGTATTTAAAATTTTAGTATCCAAAATGTTGGTAATTTTATGAGACTTACTATAACTCAGTATCATTTGCAGTTAAGACTTTGCATATCTTCTGCATTGGAAAGAGTTGGAAGTAGGACACTTATTTTGGGCGATGGCAATCTTTCGTTCAGTCTTGCATTTGCTCGTTTACATCCTGAAACGGAAGTATACACAAGCGTTTTTGAGAGCTATTCTGAATATGTCATGAAATATCCTTCTGGTGAAAAGAATATCATTGAACTTCGAACTAATCATCCTAATGTCCACATCTTATTTTCAATCGATGCCTGCTTACTTCCAGAAACTTGGACCGGATTTTATGATGATATTATATGGAATTTTCCTCATCATTGTGGAAAAACAAATCTTCGTAAAAGTCATCAGCTAATGCGGAAGGCATTTGCCAGTATTGGGAAAATATTATTGTCTGGCCGTTTCCATGTTACTCTTGCTAAGGGACAAAGTGGATTAGATCACTTGTCTATATTGTTCAGGCGATGCTTTAAATACCGACGGTTACCAGAGCATAAGTCGGACAGCTGGAATATCATTTACATAGCTGCTGAAGAATACTTTATTCTTCAGGAAGCTTTCATTTTTCAACCAGAATTGTTCCCTGCATATGTTAGTTCAGGATACCATAATTCAGAACGATCTTTTAACGGCAAAATCGGATCGGAAACTCTTGTTTTTGTTAGAAGTCCTGTTGTTACTAGAATCAAGGGGCTCATTGAATTTGAAAATAAATTTTTTAGAATTAAAGGAATAGCTCATGAGTGGAGACCATTTTTTCAGAGAGATTTATCAGTTATTTATTTGAGTCCAAAGAAAGCTGCAGAGCTAGAGAGGGTTTTATTTTTCTTGATTGAAGAACTTTGTGGGCATATTTTGGTGGATTTCTATGAAGTCGTAGATAAAAGAACAGACTACGTAGGGCAACCGAACCACATTTACCGCTTTATATGGCAGAGCTGGAGGATTCCGTTATCTAAAAAGCTTTGTAACTCAATTCATGAAGAAATTAAATTGATGCTTAACGATCGTTTCATAGAACAAAATCTAGAAATGGTTGTAACTTAATTTGAAAGATTTTCAGTTGTAGTGTATCAACGATTGAATAAATTGTTTTCACTGGAGACTTCTATTGTCTTTATTTCATGTTTTGTCTTTATCTTTATTTGTTTAATAGCCGTAAGGAATGGCATAATAATCTCTGGTACGGTTACAGAAGATTCATGTTCCTTAAGTGGGGATAACTTGTCTATAAAATAAAGTAAAATAAAAAAGATAAAAATAAACTTTTTTTTTTTTTGTATAAAATAAAACTTTTTACCAAGGCATAGATCACAGCTTACTGCATGGAAATATTTTCAGAATCTTTTAAAAAGAATTTTAAAGCGTTGTAGATTTGGATATTTTTGTCAACTTCATATTTATTATTGTTTTAGTGTGATGACATTCCTTTACCGGCGTTGACAAAGCAGTCGTCATCAAACATTCAGGAACCAGTAGGAACATCAAAGGAAGATGATTTTGATTTATTTGGATCATCGAATGAAGAGGAAGATGCGGAAGAAAAACGTGTGAGAAAGGCAATATGGAAGAATTTTGCTGAGAAAATGATATCATCGAATGAGAAAAAAGCAAAGAAAGCAGAATGCATTGCCAAATCTTCTGTTATTTTGGATGTGAAAGTAGGATTTTTCAATGTTATAGATGTGAAAATAAATTTTTTTTTTTGATTTCAGTGGTAAATATTACTTGCTATTATATCATTTTTTAAGTCGCACTACATGGTGTAGTCATGTAATTCTTGAAATTTAAGAAGTTTTGTGTAGCACCCTGGTTGAAAAGGCAATTTTGCAAACAAGAATGATCCAGAGATGTAAAAAATTTCTTGTACTGCCATAATGGTTAATTAAAAAAAAATTCTCCTTTAAAAAAGATCAGGAAAACTATGCTTTTGTTCACTTTTCTTTTCTTATTTTCATATTGCTCAATTTTAAGCCTTGGGATGACACGACAAACATGCAAGAAATGGAGGAACTTGTAAGGAGGATTGAAAAAGATGGTCTTCTCTGGGGTGATGGTTAGTTTTTGTTCCTGAAATTGTTGTTTGTAAGTGTGAAAAACTGTCACCCATAGTATCCAAATACAGTCGTTGTAGTTTTGCTATCTTGATTAGAAAGTATGCTGAAATGAATCATTGGATATCCACTTTTAACCTGGTTTTTTGTCTTTTGTTGACGGATTAAAGGGAAGAAAAGAGATTCTGTAGTATTAGCTGCATGGTTTTAACCTAATTTTCGCTAATAATTCATAGCAAATTCATTTACGGCTCTATTTAATCAGCAGCATCTTTGAGCTTGTTAACAGTTTTCATTTTCTCTTTGTGGAACATTTCCGAATAATTTTTGGTTCAATTTATTGAAAGTGCCTTGTTTCATTTCTTCCTTTTCTAGCAAAATTGATTCCGCTTGCCTATGGCATAAAAGTACTGCAGATCGTCTGCGTTGTGGAAGATGAAAAAGTTTCTGTGGAAGATCTTATCGATCAGATAATCGAAAAAGTACCAGATCACGTGCGTTTTTACTGTTTCTAACTTCTTAAACGTTATTTGTAACTGTTAAAATGCAAAGAATGGATTTTGATGGCACCGGGTCGCAATAATGCTTGTTTCAAGGATTTTTAAGAATTTGTACTGCACATCTTCAATTTCTTTTTTTGTTTTCATTTAGGTAGAATTAAAATTAATGTAACAAATAATTACACTGCTTATTACTTCTTTTCATTTCAGGTGCAAAGTGTCGACATCGTCGCCTTTAACAAAATTTGAAGAGCAAATGTTGTCCGATTGAATTCTCTTTTCGTCTTTATCTCTCGTTATTCTTTACTGAATATATTTTTTTACTGATAAAATTCGTTAGTATTGCTTTACATACAAGTTGTGACTGTTTTTATGCAAAAAATAGATCTGATGGTACCAGATTATAATAGTGCCTTTTTAAAGGATCACTGAGAGTTCGCCGACTGATTATCTCATTTAAAAGTTCTCTACAAGATAAGTTGCTTTCTTTTTGTTAGAATTATTTTGATTGTTTTGCAACCGCTCATTTATTAGTTTTTCGGCATTGTCGGTCTTCTGTTGAAACAAATGAGAAACAAAATATTAGGAGAAAACAATGCTACCTTCATCTTTAAGGTAGCAGTGCTGTTTAATCTTGTCAACAGAATTTTGACAGGTGTTGCTCATTTTGTACAGATGAAAGATGAGATATTCACTAGCATTCTTGCTTTCTTGTCATCCAACAACGGGCATACCGAAAAAAGAGGTCGTCTTGAAGGAACGAACATCTGTGACGTAATTACTAGCACTTTAACTGTACCGCTATTGTTCCCAGATGAAACAATAAGGTAGTATGCTCCTATGTTTTCTTTGAAGTAGATCACCTTTGGTTCCATTGACGTTACGGTACTCCGTGGTTGATTTGTTATGTGTCGTTAAATTTTATTGGCTCTGTTGGTGGTTTTATAGATTTCTTCGATTGGTTTGAAATATCTTTGTCATAAACGGACAAATAATGTATCTTTTTGAGTAAATTTCAAGAAACAATTCTATGTCCAAAGTAACGAAATATATTATCATTTCTATATGTCGTTAAGTATTAATGCGGATAAAACCAGGATCATAGAAGATGCTGTCAGCGTATGCTAGTAACATATTAATTAGCTCGTAGTTGACTATGGTTTATCATTTTATCCGATGTTTTGCAAAAGTCCCTATTGAACTCAATTTTCCGAAGAACTGCATCGATCCGTCCAACATCTGTAATGTAGAGATTTTTGCAAACCCTTCCCAGGAGCTAAGGTACTTGTTGGATGCTAATTAGGTGCAGCTTGAGCGGTGTATTTGTTTAATCTCCTATTATTTACCATGTACAACTGAATCCTTGCTTAAATAACCCAAACGAGCTGCTTGAAAGAGCATTAATCAAAATATTCCAGCATTATTTCAATATAACTTGCTGCAAATGCAATTTCATCATCAGTGCTGAAAATTCTGTATTTAACCATGTATCATAGCTGAATATTTTGATAATATTTTAGCCGTCTTGATGTTCTTTTGAAATTCACATTTGCAAATTTCCGTTGCGAGTTCATGAAATCATTTTTACATAATGCGAGTAGCTTTTTGAAGTTCAGCCATTGCTTATTAGTCTACTAAAATTAATTATCAAGCTATTAAACTAGTATATTTTATTGGCCAATATTCATGCAACTTAATTTTACCTGGTAAGCAGTATTCTGAGTTTTGATAATTATTCACAATTTTTATCATTGTCATAATCGCTGTATTTGTTGAGAATGAAATTGTTTATCATTTATTTGTCAACTTGCTGATATGATATATATCGTATTTTCGCAAAGCTGCTCACTGTTTATCAACCATAATCTCATTATATATAATTTTTCAATAGAATAACTAATTTCCCTTTTCCTTTTGCTCTCTTATCCTTGCCGTCCTATGGCCTTGTTCGCTTTCCATTCGCTCTGTCTTATGCACCCGATGTTTATCTACTTAATTATCTCGCTAATCTTTTTTACCTTTCAAAAGTTTTCAATAAGCAATCAAAGATACTGTAATTTTTCAACTTACGAAACGCTTTCTTCAGTGAAGAAAAAATTTTCGCAACAAATTGATTTAACATATCCTCAAACATTTCATTATTACAGTAATAGCATACAATATTCACTTTCAACTATGTAAGTTATTGGAAGGATATTTGATAAGAAAGAATTTGTCACATAATAATCAAATCACAAAAATTTCTCCAAATTATACCTTTAAAAAAAGTATCAAGAATGGACCAATCGAAAACACTCAACTAAATGTCCCTCTCTCCTCTTCATTATGAATGGACATAACATAATGACATATTGGTGAAGAGGATGTTGAAGTACTTTCTATCTCATCTTCCTCTTCAATCACATCTTAATATTCGTTCCATCTTCCTTCGATCATTAGTTTTGAGAGACACAAACATATGTTTCTATAGCAGTACTACTCCTTTACTCTTCAATTTATAACAACCGCTGAAAAAATCCGTTAAATCCTCTAGGTAAGATACGACACCACTGCGTGCAGTACAGTTTTTGTCGTTGTTGTTGTAGATTAATGTATCTTTCTATGTTTTGGACTACTGTATGAATGGATTGCATTAAGCACCTGAACGTACTACAGCATTAGCTTCGCAAAAAAAGATTCATATTCTTCTAAAATCTACCAGAAGAATTTTTGACAAATTACCTATGCACTCAATAAAAAGCGATAATTGTTCAAGGAAAATTATTGTTTCATTATTAATTTTTCCAATGAAATTTGAAAAAGATGCATTTGAGTGCTGGCGAAAAATTTAGCAAATAATTATTATATTGGACAGATGCTGACGAGATGATTTGCTTACTCACTTCCAGCTTAATGAAAATAATATTTGTAAGGTTAGACGGAATCAAGGAAGCGAGAAGAATATGATTATCCGGTGATTTGCAGTTGCTTCAGACTGGAGGTACATTGAACATTTGGCTTAGCTGGTGACTCTATTGTCCAACTACGCCTTTCTATAGGACATGATTGTTGGATGTAGCAGTCAGGTGATACTAAGAATCCCAATAGCCGTATTGTTGCTACTAAATAATAATTGGAGTATTTTAATTATAAATGATAGTAATACTCAACTTTCAACTTCTCTATTACTTCCTGCAAAAATATTTAAAGGCATTAAAAATGAAGCATGGAATTTTGAATGGAATTTTTTTCAAATTTCAATACACTAATCTGATTAATTCCAAACATCAACGATCATAATTCCAAACATCAACGATCAAAAATCTCTTTAATGTTTTTGGATGAAGTCATCACAAGTTATTATTTAAAAATTTTCAGTCTTAGCGTAATTTAATCAGCCTAACATTGAGCAGCATTTAATGTTAGTATTTGTCTCTAAGTTTATTTAAATGAAATAGGCTAAATTTAATCTATCGATTCGATTTCATGATATTTCAGCAAAGATAATAGAGTAATAATAATAGCAACAATAATAACATTATAATAATGGCAACGATAATAATATTAATGGTCAGTGATATCAGCAGAAGCAGACTAATCATTACTTATTTAGAACTATCAATAAGAATGTTCAAATCACGGTCAGTGATCACGAATAATGGAGCAATTCTGAAATTGCTGCGATCTGGGATGTATTTAGTCATAATTGTTCACTGAAACATACATACCATAGCTAATTACTGGATCGAACTTTAATGAATCACTCTTACCAAAATTATCTAATTTCAGTATTTCTACTTGTATGAATTTTCTGATGACTTATTTGATGGTTAAGTTTTGTCAAAGAATCATTTACTATTTCTGGTCTTTATCTGTTCCAAAAAAATAAAATTGTTTAATGCTATTTCTTTGAGTAAAATAAAGCAGTTTAGTGAATAGAATAGTCAATCTTTTATGACCATTTCTGAATTGTAATCGTCCGAAATAATATTTAATATAATTTTTCATGAAATTCTGGAAAAGTATGCCGCAGTATTATTTGCATTGACCATTATCAAAAATTAAAAAAAATTGAAGGAATTTATCATCACATCCTTTTGCGAAACAAATCAAAATTTTTGACATGGAAAAATTAAAGAGGATTAAAAGTTTTTGATTTTTATATTTGATAACACCTTCTCTATAAGTAGCATTTATAAAAGCATCCATTCACTTAGTCCTTTTCTCATATATACCAGTTAGATAATAAAATGAAAAAAAAAGAATGTAAGACGAGAAAAATTAATTAAATAATTGGGAACCTTGCTCAAGTCCCTCATTTTTCCATCCCTTTATGCTCTGTTTCTTTGATCAGTGATTGTAATTAAAGCTTTGAAGATCTCCTTGCCTCAAAGTTTTTTAAACAAAATTTCAACAAAAAATGACGAATTTTTTGTTAATATTTCGTAAAAAATTCATTTTGTAAAAGGAAACAGACAAAAAAAGAAGGAGATGAGAGAGAAGTAGAAAGAGAAAAAGGTTGAAATTTCTTTGTGAGCTTGTAAAATAGGCACTGCATATTACTCATCAAGGTATTGAACTAAGGAAAAGGTAGCACGAAAACCCGCTTATTAATTGTTCTGACATTTTCTCCCCTTTTCCCTTTCCATCACTAAAATTGCAACTATTATAATAAAAAATGTCCAGGGAAAGTTTTATAATGCCGTATAAAGTTAGCCATAAAAGAGAAGGATAGATTTTCTAATTTATTGATTTATATTTGAATTATTGAAAGATAATAGAAGATTGAAAAGTATAATATAATATAACCCAGTCAAAAATAAGCTAAGGCATTGCTACTTCAACAAAACTAAGTTAAGCAGTCAGTTTTAATTATTCATTCAATTTCTTTAAAGAACAAGTTGGGTTACTTACTGCTCATTTAATAATATTTATTTCCCTTGAAGTATACGTTAGGCGACATTACTGTATTTCCTGATCAGAGACTAGTAATTTAAATCCGTCTAAAATAATTTTTACACGAGGATTTTTTGTATTGTTAAGATATTCACTGACGAAAAAATCGATGCATACATGAAGGGATTCAGTTTCTTTATTAATATGTTTTAGATCATTTATTATTGACAGGAAGGATAAGCAAAGTAAATATTTAAGTAAATAACTAATAGACTGCGGTAATTAAGCAGGAAGGCTGTTGTAAATTTTAATTTCTGATCACGAATTCGCCTGTTACAAATGATTTTTATTTCAAAATTTATCATCTGCAAACTGGGCCAAGTGTTAAGGAGTTCAGGCAAAGAGGCGTTCAAACAAAAATGATATTAACTTGGCTGGGGAAAATGATGACTGAAAACAAATCAATGCAGCCGGAAAGTTTTTTCTATTTCTCTGCCAACTTGAATTTTTAGATTTATTTAAGAACTGTTAAATTAAAGCTTTCTTCAATCATATGCAATTTTGAATGTAGAGATGAATTTTAAAAAAGCTCTACGAAAATTATAAATTTGATACTGTTGCAGCAGTTTTTTCATTTTTTATGAGTAATTTACTATATATCAGATTTTTTATTAAATTTTTAAAAGCTATTAGATTTTTTTATTCCATAGCAAAAAATATAAATCCTTTCTTTATTCAGAAAAAAAAATATTTACCTTTTTTGATGTTAATTAGACCTCCTAAGTTTTTGTAGAAGAAATAAAAAAAATGTCAGGTTTATTTTTGAAGTTTGTTGACCTATTCGTCATTTTTCTTTTACCAGAATCCTATTTTTTCGTCAATCGGAATGCGATGGCCAAATAAATGTGCACTAATTCAATGCTGCAGATAAAAATGGATGACATTTAATGATAGAATAGATTTATATATATTTAGCACAATTTATTTGTTGAGAAATCCCTCAATTTTACCGCTCTCCAATACTCATAGTATGTCTATGTCATGATAATGGCGCCGAGAGGGGGTGATGGTTTGCTTGGGTTGACCTGTGGCTAATTGGGGTACATCTACCTCACCGAGGAGAAACGGAAAAGGGGAACAATAGAGAGTTGACAACTGTGTCGCCCTGTAATTAGCCCCCCCAGTACCCTGCTCTCTCCCAGTGATTCTCTTTTCATTTCATCAAACACTTTGCATGTCTCCGCATGCACTATTCCTATTCTCGACTTATTTTGAATGTTCTTACATACCTATGCATGCATGCAAATATGCAACTCCGGCCTCCTCATATCCCATCCGGTTGATGTATATCGACCATTATAACTGGTGCAGAGTTTCAAGTTGCAGCAATGTTTGCATGAAGATGACATCTAATTTTCATTTAATTATACTCAGATTTCAGAGAAATTCAAGTATTATTGATTGGCAACAAGCATTTAAAAATGTTTGTCATACACATGCACAGATGTGGTAATTTTCACGATACCATTAATGATTTTGCATGCATGTGCATACATACATGCATGAATGCAGTAACATTACATATGTATTTAAAGTAATTTTGAACGATTATAAAAACAGCAACAGAATCGTTGTTTATTTAGGTAGGATAAGAATGTTGGCAACTACTAGTTGCGTAAGGCAATTTGATGTCACATATTAAATCCGATTAACACCTTCATTCTCCTTAACATGATAATTACCATTGTTGTTGGTAAGTATTCAGTAAAATCGAATACTGTAATTTTATGAAGTCGGTGTAGTATCTCACAAACTTGCCATTTACCATATATAAATCAGCTTTACATATAAAATTCTCATCAAAAATGTTTGGAAACAATGTATCTAATCAGTAATTCAAAAGTCTATTTTACCGGAATTCATTAAATTGATCTATGATCGACATTCTATCTTCCATTCATCATTCTGGAAATTTCAATTTTGTAGAAACAATTAATCCATATAACCATGTGTATTTGACGCTGTATAACTCTTCTAAGGTGCTACTTAGTATTTTGCGCATCCGTTTAGTAAAACACCTGTAATATCACGCTAACTACAGCGGAAAGTTGATGGCACTTAAGCCAACAATAATCTTTTTCAATGTGTTTTCTCTACGGTTGATTTTTCAAAAATAAAGGATACGTTGTGAACTGTGTTGATTGATTAGCATGATCCAGAGAATTAAATTAAACCAACCTAATACTATCATTATTCTTATTAAAATACAAGCATTTCTAAGTAATCAGACTCTTACTTTATCTCTTGCCTGTCTATATTACAAGAGTTAATACCTTAATGTTTGGTTTAAGTCTTATAGAAGTAATGAAAATCGTGCTGAATAGCAAGCTAAATCCATTGTTACTGTTCCAGGTAGCTTTACTCTATGATAAGTTACAGTAATAGGTAGTGCGAAAAATAATTATAAGTGGTTGACGAAAGAGTAAAAGTTGTCTGTTTCTATTTAATGATATTTACATAAAGCTCTGACAATGAAAGTAAGATGCGAAAAGTTGTTTGTTCAAGTATCGATAAGCGATCGTTTACCGCAATCACCGGTACTTCACTGCACAAGCAATTTACAACGCTACCAAAATGATGCCACAACAATTTTTACAAGTAAGAATGGAAAAGGAGCAAATATTTGCCTACAAAAGGTGTAAAAGGTGAAAATAAATGTATGGTTGTTATCGATCCGTTATAAGCAAACAATTCGATCGGCACTTATTTTCGTACATATTAGTGTAGTACGCATAAATTAAATTTGAACAAATAATCATAATTGGGTAAATTTGAGAGATGTAACCATTTTTTAAAGTTCATGAATTCAATCGAATAAATAGAAATTTATAAATAGTAAAAGCAAAAAAAAGAAATCTTCAATTAATAGTCAATTTCCTTTAAAATGCCTAAAAGTTCTGTCTTGAGTAAAAGCAAATAGCATCATTAAGAATTTTGTACTAGTCTATTCATCCGAACTGTTTTTAAATATTCGGGTCCGGCACTTGGACCTTACGAATGTACTTGCGAAGTCAAAACAATGTTTTTTTTCCATCGAACAGTTTAGTTAACCTTGAGAAATTAATGAATTACCAAAGATTTTTTTAACATGACTAGACCTGACCAAAGTGATCCTAATACTAACTTCTTACAAAAAATATTCCAGAATTTAAAGTGATTTAATGACTTATTGGAAACTATGAGTTAACTAAATTTTTAACTCTTAATGAAAACCATTTTTCGAAGATTTCAACTGCGCTCATATTTTTATAATTCATAATTGCTATGAAATGATTTTGTATACAAGCGCGAAGTATTTCTTACAGATGCTTGAAATCATTCAGACAACGCAGTGATCAAAGACATCTAAAATATTAACCATTAATCAAAACGCAATCATTTAGAACCATCTTCGACAATGTTTCCTTTTTTATTCAATTGAAAAAGAGTCGTCAAAGATTAGGAATGCTTTTGTACTACGATGAAAAGCCTTGTTGATCTTTTCAAAATAGTCAGCCAACAGGACACAAAACAAACAGTTGCTAAGCCATGGCGCCACTATGGCTAGCATGAAATATCAAAAATATCATACTTTCTTATGTTTTTCCCAGTCAGCCTGGTAGAAATGCTTTTAGCCATTAATATTGTTTGGACCGTTATTTAAGCTTCTCTGATGATAAAAATTGAGAATGGAAAAAATTTTATGTGATACGTGTTAGATCAATAATTATTAGAGATCAATAATTATTAGATACACTAAGTGAACGTTTCTTTCATCTTTTTTATTGATAAAGTTCAAATATCTATAAAATCTTACGATTTGTGAGACTGCTACGTTGCATTTAAGATTTCTGTTGTCTTCCATAAAATTTCCCTGAAAATGAATTAAGCAGCATATCTGTTTTTTACTGGTCTGTTGCCATTTTCATCGAATGACAATTTAGCTAAAACAAACTGTTCGAAAGTATTTCCTGTTTGTTTGGTAGCTTAATGAACATGTCATACTGTCCCATCCAATTTTTTTCAAAGGATTATCTATTCATCACTGCAACTCCTCATTTGCTTTTCTACAACTTGTCGATTAGTCCCATCCGTTGTGCAATCCAATTTGATCCCCTAAAAACAAATTCTATTTTTTCTGTCCAAAATTTTTTGGATGTACAGAAATCGTTGCTTGTTAGCGGGGGTGATGCTGGTGGCGCATCACGATCGGTAAATGTAATATATTCATTTTTGCAGTTTCGGCTTTTCTCTTCCTCTTCTTTGGAAGATGTAACCTTTGAACAATCCGATCCGTTAACCGTTTTGTGTAGCACAGACCTTACGGCGTCCAAAATGGCACTGCCAATAGCTAACAGAATTTTTTTCTTTTTTTTGCTCCTCTTTCTTTGCATCCTTGAAAAACAGCGATCTGCCATTACACATATAATTTTTATGGTTGCATTTTACTTCGTGCTTCACAAAAAAACTTACAATTAACCATATATCCATCCGATCCGATCAGATTTGATCAGTTAATTTACCTCTGTATATACACAATGCGACAGTATATATGCACATGCATACACAAACAAAAACAAATTCTCTCGATTACTGATCAACATTTAAGCCAGTATGCCTGTAAACATCTATTTTACAACTTTCATGGATATTTTAACATTATCATTCGTTGCTAAGTCAGCATTAGTTCAGAGTTTTAACACTACCTATTTAAAGATTTAAATTTAGGTATGAAAAAAAAAATTTATACATGTGAACTTTTCAATAATCGAAAGTGAATGATTATTTCTTCAAAAGTTAAAATATCTTTAGAAATCGCTTTCCCCTTCAAAATTTAAAAGAATCATTATGATAACTGGGGAACGATTAAATGAATCGTTGTGAATCAAGCGATAATTTATCAAATCCCGCAGTAATAAACAGGGCATAAAATCGTCGGATCCAATTGTGACGTAACATATGAAGATGATAGCTATTATGAACTATTTATTCCAAAATGTAGCCCATCAGTCATACCTTGCCTGGTGCATATACCATTTTTCGCATTGTCCTAATCTTATATTAATGCTGAATTATGACTGCTAGGAAGACGCTAATGTTGACTTCAGGCATAAGACTAATAGAATGAGACTTTAGAGTACGAAAGTATAGTTCAACAAAAGTTAAATTAGAATTTCATGAAAATTGCGAAACAAATTTAAGTTAAATTTAAGTTATAAGAAAAGTGATCAATAATTTTTCCTTATTATTTTGCTATTATTTGTGAATGATTTTTTTTACTTCTCAATTAAAAATGTTCAGAAAGGAAAAGAAAGCAGGACATTACCCACTGCAAACCAATTATTTTAAGTTTAAATTTCATCTCAAAATTTCTCAATTTTTCCGCTTTTTTTAATATTATGGTTTGTTTATCAACATTTTATTCTTCTAAGCATAAAGGGCAGTGCGGTTTGCGCAAATAAGGAGATTATTTTGGCATCGAACAGCTGATTATACAGAATTTTAGGCTCAGTGAGAAAAAAATTTTAGTGATAGGTTGTTTACATTCGAAAGCATTCTAAATTTCAAGACAAAATGCACTTTTGTAGTAAGACCAGCACACTGATAGCATTTATTTATTCGCTATTATAGCTATATTGTCGCTTCAAATACAATTGATTTGATGGCAAAATTATTGAAAAATTTAGAAGTTTAAAAGGAAAGCGCCCCGGTTGGTAAAAGTCAATCTCCCGATTATAACTGCTATTTAAAAGCAAATAAGTTTTAAATAAAGTCATTAGTATCAAAAATCAATAAATTGAAAAATGTTGACCTTTTTATCTTGGAAAGTTGCATGTCCATTGCTTCCTTGTGCAGCAAAGGGTGGTGCCAGGCCACAGAAAATGTCATCCATAGCCAATTTTTTTTTTGAGAAAATGTCGCACTCTCTTTGTAATGACCATTCATGATGAAATTTCTCATTTTTCAATATAGTTATAACAGTCACTTTCCCATTATAGTACCATTTAGCATTGTTAGAGAAGAAAATGAGTTTCGCGCATAAATTTGAAATTTAAATGAAATTTTTTTTAATAAACCTCAATTTCATATTTCTCAATGACACATCGAAATGTGGAGTTTCTTTTCGAATAGAAATCAACAAAGTGACGTCAAATGATAGATTTATAATTTTTCCCAAAAAAAATAAAAAAAATTTGGATCAAAAAAACATGTAAGTATGAGAATTAGGTTCACAGAAAAACGAAGGACCGTTCCGAAATTCAGCAATGGTTGTGTTTTCCGCTATAAGTTTACTTTTACTAAATCTCTGAAAATCAATAAGCAAATATTTTGTTGCAGCAATTCTAAACGTATAATTGGAAATCGATACAGTAGTTGGTCTAAAAATTGTGGTAAATGAATACTTGATTTTTCACTTGAAGTTATAAAATATTCAAAGATTCAAAAAATTTTTTCATCTCAACTTTCGGAACGTTTTTTCTGCAAAAAAATTGAAATACCAAATTCCAATGAAAAAAAGGAGAAGGGTGTTGATTACATTAGAAGTGTAGACATTCTCTTGGTTGTGCTTCCCGCTGACTTTCATTTGGTTTTTTTTTTTGAACATCCGAATATTTACATTTCAATTAATGCTACCTTTCCGACTCCTTTTACCTTTCATCCTTAAATAGCCGAGCAGATCAAAAAAAGAAATTGCTGATAATTGTCAGTTGTTGAGGGAAATTTCAGTTCTTTTCGGAGGAATCAATACTTCGTTCAGAGAAAGAGATTTTCAGAAAGTTAAATTATCAATATTAATTTTCAAAAATTTCCATAGGTTTCAGTTCGTATTAAATTAACAACAAAAGAAATTCTCGGGAGATTTGAGATCAGTTTATTGAAATTGAACTCCAACTTTTCATTTATAAATGTTCATTCAGCATGAAACGATATTATGTAGTTTCAACATTACCCAGAATTTAACTAAATGAGAAATTTTCATGTGTTTTTCTTAACAAACACGGCAGATAAGATTTCGCCTGAAATTATAAAATAAATTATTTTTTCATCTTATTAGACAGTTTATTCATAAAGTTATAAAAATTTTAAATAATTCTGTTACTAATCTCTTAGAATAATTTTTGGACGAAATGTTAATAATTTTATTGAACGATCAATCCGAAATTTTGTATGATTTGAAAGAAGCATTCAGGAGCAGCAGCAGTCACTTGGTAAACATTTACATGAGTGATAAATTTGAATTTAAGAAAAATAAAATAAAAACTTCATCATAACTTACAATTGGAATTTCGCAAACAAGTGGTCACCTTAAGTTTTTTTAATCTTTTGGTTTGCTTTCATAGAATTAATTAAATTATTAATTTGGTCTTAAAAAACATGTACAATAAAAGTATGCTATTATTGTAATCCTCATATTTCAAAATATTGCCGCATCACAAGTCTAAATAAAAAATGCGGTTAAAATAAAAAAGAATCCTTAAAATCTCCTATACAACAATGGATCATTTCTTTTCCACTGCATATTGAATTATAGAATGTCGATGAAACATATTTTCGTTTTGCGTAAATACTCGTATGAAAAATATAAGAAATGAAATTGCGTTGGTAAATTGCTAAATCGATTAATTAAACGTAGCTGTGAGTTTTTTTTTTAAATGAATTAGGAAAGCTTGTTCATTTTTGATTAAGAAAGCCTGTTTTTTTTCTAAAATTTAGGAGAGAGAAGAAAAAAGTCTGAATAATTTAGGCTTAATCTGTTTGATTTTCATCAGGAAATATTGCTATAAAAAACTGATGGAAATAATAATAATAATAAAAATTAATAATGGTAATATTAATAATTACAGTAATAAATAGCAATTTATTATAATCAACTTAGTATAATCATGAATTACACCTCTAAAAGTATGAAGATTGGTGTAACAACAGTTTTAAAACAATTATTTTGGTTCACCTTTTGTAAAGTCAAAATTTTTATCCAGCTACATGTGAAACGATATATAAATAAAATTATACAATAACAAAACAAAATTTTTATACGCTGTAATTAAATTTTCTTCAACATTTAGTTCATGACTATATGGCCATGAAGGAGTTCATGAAGGCCAAGATATTGAATGCAAAAGGAAGATTCATGCTACTGCAACAGAATTTTATTGAAATTGATTTCGAAAATAAAAGAAGTGCCATATTGTATAGCAAATGACAGGTCTACTTTAAGAATACACATCAAATCAGCAGCATCACATCTGTTACAACATATCAATATCGGCAACAACAGCATTCTCTTAGCTATTTCAAAAAAATAATTTGCCCTTTTAATGATCATAAATTAGATCTCACTGGAAGTTGCTGAACGGTAGCACTGATTATTTTGTTTTAATTATTGAAATTAAATAGCATAGATACTTTGCATCTAAGAATGAATGAAAAAGGAATTAAAAAAAAATTCTGTAAAGAAATTAAAAGAGTTAAGTAACTTGATCAAAATGGGTTCTCAGAAAAAAGCAAAATCGCTAGTAATGTTTCTACGAACTTCCATTGAATGATCAATTTTGAGATTTCACATTGTTCTACTACTGGTATAGAGTTAGCAAATAAACTTTTCAGTATTTTTAAGAAATAAAATTGTATTATTCATAGAAAAATTCAAAAAAAAAATGAAAAAAAGTTGATAAAAAAAGGTAGAAAGGATATTGCAAATATTTTGGTATAATAGTGAAACATCATATTGTCCTCAAATTATCAAAGAAAAAAAACAGCTAAATTTAACGTTTAAATGATTTATCATCATTTTTTATTTCTTTTATACCACTTAATTAAGATTTTAAATTACTCAAAATATTTTCAAAACTATACACATCGTAAAGCGTCACCAAAGGCAATGTTTTTAAAGTTTCGAAATCTATTTAAATTCAAGTTTTTAATGGTAATCTTATTGCTAATTATCCTGCCCGTTTTGTGAGTATAGGGAAAAACCTTTCGTGATAAATTTGCAATGCCAAGTGCTGAAGGTAAGTGAAACTTATCTTTCCTAGGCGACTGTTTATTTTCTTGCCATCTATAATATTAACACAACTGTTGAATTTTTGAGACTAAAAATTGGTGAGTGACCCAATGAATGACAATAATCTTTACTATTCACCAATCACTAATTGATTGCAATTTGCAGCAACAAAAAGTTGCATCATGAAATATCCCATCATATTAGTCTCTCAGTGAAAAAAGTAACTAAGCTCAATCACCTGCAGATAATTTGACCTGCCTATGAATTTCAAATTTTATTAAAACTTGAATATCAAAAGAAAGGTAGATATATCTACAGAAACAACAGAATGAGAAATTTGACAAAAAATACATAAAGACGTAAAATTACTAGGAAAGAGTAAAAAACATTACGTCAGCAAATGGTTGAATATTAACTCTAATAATGTCAATACTTTTGATATTTCTCGTAAATATTGGAATACATTCCAATGAAATTAAAAAATATTATCATTCAATGCAGAACTTCATTTTTTTGACTTTGAAATTTCAAAAGTTTGTTCAGTGGTTATGATATCAATATATAAATTATTGATGTCATAACCAACAAATTTATCGAAATACGGCTAGATCCTACTGATCTCATCGAGGTGGTGTTCCACACCGAAAAATGACAGGAGTTGAACTTATCTTTATTAAACATTTAATTTATTCCCTTGCAGCCTAAATTTATCGAAATCTATGAATGCTTTTCTTATTTATCACAATAATTAAAATAAATGAAAATAAAGGGATGTAATATATGGCAAACCAATGGTACTCACAAGAAACATACCTTTCATTTTCAGATTGAATTTTGCAAGCGAGATGGAAGTAACAACAACGTATTTAATAAAATAATTAAAATTATTAGAAGATAGAGAATAAAGGAACTCAATTTTGAGAAAACAGATTTGATGTTATAAATTGTGATGGATATTGAACTGAATGCATTCTTCTAACAATTTCCAGTAGCTAACTCATTGTCCATTACTTTTTTACTGAAACCTGAAACCGAATTCGCGCTTAATATTTGCATAATTAAAATGGAAAATTGAAAAACTCATGCACTTTAAGATAACTTTAATTATATGAGAGAATCTCGTATAATTCAGTGATGATGCTTGCTAAAAATTTAATACTTGGCTAATTTATGTGATAACAATCGCGCAAAAAGACAGAAGACAAATGTAATTACTGAAGAAATTAAATAACTGTATAGTTTCAGTAATAACAGAGCTGTGACGAAGTGATAACTTTTAATCTGCAAGTATTAGCAAGCACAGTCTAGACGAATTCTATCAAAATGAATTATTCAGAAAACTCTTGAATGTCGAAACTTCCTACATCGAAAATTATTATCTCTTGAATTTCATTAGTTCTTAAGTTCATCTTTATTTCTAAAATACTGCTCTAATACTTTATATTTCAAAGCGATCTAATTTCAATCAAATTAATCTTAATAAGTATCTACAAATTCGAATGCTGACATACTAAAGCTATGTATAACTACATTTATTCAAAACTATGTAATTTAAATATTCAAAAAAATTAGAGCAAACAAATTTGAAGTTTTCATGCAATCGTAAAAAAAATGTCACGATAAGCTTTTTAAAGTCGAAAATTTTTTAAATTAGTAAATTCAATTAACGTACCTGAGTGGAAAAAATCAATTATTCCAAGCGCGTTTAAAGATCACAAATTGAAATATTGACAAAATAATAATAATAATAATATGCGATAATAGCATATGATGAAATAACGATTATGAACAGAGCAATAAATAGCGCTGCAGTCGTCACATGGATTGCATATGCTGCAGTGGCAATGTCATGTGTTCTTCCATGGTACCATTGAGCGCAGCATACTGTAATCGAGGATCCTGTGGCATATACATGTTCATCGTTGCTGCCGCCGCTGCTACTGCCGAAGCAGACGTTGAAGAAGATTCTTTATGAGGTTCATAAAAGGCACGAAATTGTGAACTTAATGAGGATTCAGTTGTTGCAGCAGCTGCTACTCCGGAATCCGGTGATTCACCGTTACTTGTTCCCGTGTTAGTGGTACCATCAGAGGAAGTTTCAGGTTTCATTGCTAACGATACACCTGCAGCACTGCTGTAATGTTGCTGTTGTTGTACAGCTGCAGCCTGCTGATATTGTGCAGCCGCAGCAGCTAATGAGCAACTAGGTGATTGCGAGTAATGTGAAGCTGGTGACGCTGCACTACTTAACGAATATGGCATTCCGATCATATTCTCATAACCTGTACGACCATACAAGGAATAGGAATCAAAGTATGGTGAGCTGGAAACGGAATTGATCGGTTGTTGCCAGCCGGTTGTCATTGGCTGGTAAATATTTTGAGTTTTGATTGGATCCAGGAAGGTACTAGCTGACATTGCTAGACCATTTTTTTTCGGCAAATTTTTCGTTTTTCTCCTTGGACGATATTTATAATCCGGATGTTCTTTCATGTGAATTGCTCGAAGACGCTTGGCTTCATCGATAAATGGCCGTTTTTCCGATTCATTCAGCAATTTCCACTCCTGTCCCAAACGTTTAGAAATTTCTGAGTTGTGCATTTTTGGATTTTCTTGGGCCATTTTACGGCGTTGTCCACGAGACCAAACCATAAATGCATTCATGGGACGTTTAACTCGATCATCACCTAAATTCCAAAATTTTGAGAAATTATAAGAAATAGTATAGAACAATCAAACCAAAGCAAAACCAATATTTTTCGGAGTAGTGAACTTTGATCATTAATAAAATCAATAGTTAAAATCAATAGTAAAATCAATATTAACCTTAAAAGAATTCAATTTTGACATAAAAAAGTGAAAAAGAAAACTAATGATAGAATTTTATTTTTCATCTAAAGTGAATCCCAGGGAACGGAATTTCTCCTATTTTCTAAATTATTTCTTTAGCATTGCTCTGTCTGCAAGTCATCTTTAATCTTTGCTAAAAATAAGCCAAAAACGAAATTTTAAGACTGCTTCACCTTTTTTGTCCTTTAAACAAGGTGAACCAGGTGAATTTGGAACACAGCACTCTTCGACAATCGGAATAGATGAAGTTGATGTTGGTGGCATAGAAAAACCTGGCGGGATGGCACTGTAAAGCGAGAATGCATCTTGAAGGGCTGCAGCTGCGGAAGCACTCGTTGCCACTGTCGTTACTGCTGCTGGCGTTCCAGGTGTCGTTTTGAGCTCATTTTCCATCATCATCATCATCATTTGGAAACCCTAAAAAAGTAGAGTGAGTGATGAATAAAATGGAATGAAATGAAATGGGATGAAATGAAATGGAATGGAATGAAATTAAATCAGAATTAGAATAAAGGTGCGACAAAAGAAATAGTGAGAGGAACAATAAAGATCAATTAACAATGTCAAAAAACAACAACAACATCTGAATGAAAATAGTTTTTTTGATGACAGATAGGAAAGAATGACAACAACGACTATAAGTAGGCTGTGATAGTAGTAGGTAACAGAATTGAATGTATTGAATAGAATTGAAAGGGAGGGAAAGAGATGGGACACGAAGATTTGTCGTTTTACTGTTTGTAAAAAAGGATGAAAGCAACGTAACATTTCTTGGATATTACAAAATTTTGTCATTTTAACCAATCTAACTAATTTTGATTAAGGTAACAACAGATGACAATGGCTCTTTTCTTCATTCTCCTCACATTTTTTAGCTTCAATTTCATTTGTGAAAGAGAATGAAAGAGATATGTTTTGATGTGAGAATTTCTGTTATTATTACATTGCATTCCTTTATATCCGGAATATGTCCTCTTCCTGTCTTAACATTTTTTGACTGAGATGATACTCTTTACAATTAATTACCGAAGATGTTAGAAATAAACTGAACTGAATGCAACTGAATGAAATTGAATCGAATTGATGAAATGAATAGAATAGAATAGGGAGATGACTCGGAAGGAATTCTGGAAGAAAGTTGCAGTGAGAAGGAAGTTTGTTGTATGTATGTGTGCGCCGAGCGTGAAGACCGATTACGATGAATGAATAAAAGAAAAGAGTAGTATTGCAAGCAAGTGGGCAAAGCGGCGGCATCCCAACAGGACGAAAGGAGGAGGGATAAAATTGAATGGGTGTAGGTGAGTAGGAGGTGCAACGTGAAGAGGAGAGCGAGTCATTTCTTCCTTTTCCAGCCAGCTATTGGGGTAAAATGAGAAGTAGGTGGAGCTCAAGTATTGGGACAAAAGAAGAGAGAAAGATGGAAAAGAAGAAGAGACACATGCAGTAATCTTTTCTCTCCTAATCTCTCAGATTTTTTCTTGAAGTATGATTACCTACACTATCTCGTCATTAAGATTCAAGGGGAATACTGCTATTATAAGGATTATTTAGTTGGATTTTACCCTAAGCATAATAAAATCCTGAAAACTGTTTTGGATTTCAGTGCAAGTTAACAAGCAGAGAGTTGATTGAGGCAATGTGGAGACAGAGATGAATGCAAAAATGGGTGGAAAAACTCGTCGTTGATTGGACGGTGAGCTGATTGGCTGCTGGCAGTTGGAAATTGTTGTTGAGTTGATGGTATCTCAAGCAGGCGGGTGGTAAAAGGTACAACTATCCTAGTGCTGTGATCGTGCTACCGTTGTTATTCTCGTTTTGGCATAAATTTCCGGAAAAATATTTATGGGAAATTACGAGGTAAGCGAGACAAGTTTAGGATATTATTCTGAGGATTAAGTGTAGCAGTACGGTGGAAGAAAGATGCAATCAGCGATAACCCCGTGTTAGACGACATTGATCAGTCGGCACATGTCATCAACCAGGCCACAATTGCATCTGTTCTCACATCTGATAAGGGAGTTATTACGGTAGGTAGTAGATAAATAGGCAGGTACATTTCTCAGAGTGTTAATTTCTTTCAATTACTAGAAATCTCAAAAAAGACCTTGAGCAGAAAATTTTATCAACCATTTCATCAAATCCATTCAAAATATCGCTATAATTCAGCAGACCTCTCCCAGTGGTAATTTTTGTTTAAGATGAAAAAATTGAAACCGAGGAAGATTTCTGTGGGATTTCCGGTTTACAAAGAATAGTTTTCATCGTTGATTTTTGATAACAGATGTAATTTCCACAGATGCATTAGAATATTTTGGATATGAAATTGATTCTTACCATGGTACTCATACTGAGAAGTTTCTATTAAAAATGTAAAAGCCATCAAATTTTTGAAGAAAGTTGAAGATAAAATCGTTCCCTCAAGTTACAATTTGTTGTAAAAGTTGCTGCAAACTTTGGTTGGTAAAGAAATAAAATTGCTGACAAGATATAACAATTAATAATCAGATGAATTTTTTTTGTCTGGTTGAATTGATAGCAAATCTAGAAAGATATTTTTACAACTTTCATTTGTAAATAAACAGTATGTGTCGACAAGTAGATCAACAAAATAAATATCCCTTTTTTGCTAAAAATATAAATTACTGAAAAACATTTCGTACTGGATAACGATAAATGAACGATTACTATATTATCGAATGAAATGAATGATCAATAACTACACTAATAGACACTGTTTCATATCAAAAAAGTATATTGCTTTGGTGGTCGTTCCAAATGATATTTGTTAAGGGGTTCAGAAGCCGATTGTGCTGTGCTACCACAAATATTTTACATATCAATTGAACATAAATCACCATTGATATTCCATGTCCAAGAAAGTGAATGAATGAATAAAAGTCTTTCCAAAGGAGAAAATACTACCAACCAAGCAACCAGTCACCGATCGTATGTACAAAGCAAGCATTTCATAGCTACAACAGAAAATAATGCCATATAACTTTTTTCTCGAATGTCATTTTTGTTACTAATTTCTTTCAATTCGTGAAATTAAATTTCTAAAAATTTAGGTTGAACTAGAAGATGCACAACTAGAAATGCATAACTTTAATTGAAATGATATTCGGCGAACTGATTTTTGAATGAATTTATCAAGAATTACAAATGATCACATGACTACAAAACATCTTTGTTTACTTAGAAATTCCCAAATGAATCCTTGATTGCTCCTTGCATTTCTAGTTTAATTACTGAGAACCTCAATTAAGAACTGAAAATGATTTTCTCATCAATATTATTACAACCGATGTTCACAAAGCAGGGAAAATGGTTTTGCCATCAAAATAAGAACTCTGAATTTTCCAATTTGAATTATTTTAATAATATAAATATGATTTAAAGTTCCATTAAACCAGATCGTTGATAATAAATTCCCGACATAATTTCCTAGCAAAATATTTTAATCAAACAATAAAAAACACTCGTAAACTATCCATTTGTTTTTTGAGAGAGGGTCATTCATTCAGAAAAAAAGCAAAAAGGATTTGTTTAACGAAACGGCATATGGAAAGTCATTTTTAGTCATAACTGTAATATCCGTACAACATTGAAACTCTTTTTAAATAGTCCATTATCTCTTATAAATACAAATGAAAAAATGGACTTTTTTAAACGATCGTCAACTTAAAACATTTAATGTCATCGTCATAAAAGAAGTTAAACTAATAATGAAATTAAAGCAAACGGACCTGAGTCATCTCCAGCAACTACAATAACTTGTATACTGCTAGAGCAATAGCATCTATCACATTAATGCCTAACGATAAGGTGACGACCCCTTTTGAAAGTTGTTCTACCCCCTGTAGTACTTTCACACACATTACCACTTGCTATATTTCTCTGTGAAAATGATACGTTGTTCAATTGTGTAATGTGATGTATCCATATCCTTCCAACTTTAGTGCTCAAGTACATTTGTCAGTCTAAAGTAAATATTTGAACAGTCTCAAACAACGGCATATATGCATTTGTGGATGAAAATTATTTTAGAATAACTAAATGAAATTCAAAAACAAAAAAATTACTATTGTTTGGAAATTGAATTAAATAACTATCTCAGAAAGCAAAATTCCTTTTGTCATTGTTTGTAAATGTCACATCTCAGAAAAGTTGCAAATATTTCCTGCTATGTTTTCATACATTCTCATTTTATATCGTTTTGTATGTTATATTGTGCCAAAAATAGCTTTTACGCCAGTAGTATCTACAGAATTTGAAAAATAGAAAACGATTTTGAAGTTCAAATTGATTGAATAGAAGTAAAGTATGGATGTTTAAAATTTTTATAAAATCAGCAAGTATTTTTTCTCTGTATACGTTCGATTGAAGTATCTTTTTTTTTGTAAATTAAAAAAGTGAAAAACAGGAAAAACTAGCTAATTAACATGACGTACTGAAGAAAGTGATGTAAAAAATCCACTTTTTGGTTGCAGTAGTACGATTCATAGGTTAAAGATTAGAAATTGATAATTCCTAGGAACTGAAAATGTAAATATCAGTGATAACGTCGTCTAAATTAAATTTATCTTTGCTTGAAACTTTTAAAAGCACTTATAACTATTCGATCTGATTGTTGCGCGAGAATGGTTATAATAGGATTCAGAATTGTATTTCATTCAGCATTTTTTGGTGATCGTAATGTTTTCATGCATAAAAAACGACTTATCGTCTTCATTTCTCAACGAGCAAAACCATTTCAACTTGTGTGACTACTTTTTTGACAAATCAATTTTACCGGAATAATTGCATAGCTTGGGCGCCATAACAAAATATTTGATAACTTGATTTACATCATAAACATTAAAACTTATTTGTTCGTATCAATTAAAGGGAAAAATATAGACATGAGATTGAATTCTCAGCATCTCCAGTCTCTAACAGAGGGAATGAGAAGTAATATTGTGAAGTAATAGGACATTAAGCAAATGACATAAATACTTCAGTAAAAGTCTTCGTGACATAATATCAGCAATCCATTAGCTAATAAATATTACAATGAAAGGTTGTAAAACTGTTGGAAGTTTCAAAAAACAAAAAAACCAGAAAAGTATCACAACAGTACAGTAAGTTATTCGTTCCTGAAAACGGATCTTGGGCATTTGATATGAACTGATAAGGTGTTAATTTAATTCCGATGTGTCCAGTTTTGCTTGAACATTTTTAAAAACATAATCTGTAATAAATAAAGGATAGGTAAGGAATGGAGAACATTGCAGAAAATAACTGAGAAAACAGCGATGAAATAAGATTTTATAGATGTACAGCAAAAAGGAATTTAAAAGGTCATGCAGAATAGTTGAATTGAAGTGCCGCTGGAAATAGAAATGCCAGTTGTTTTTAGAAAAATAAAAAGCTATGAAATTTTTAAATTTAATTCCATGAAATTAAGCTCAAGAAACCAATAGAATTTAGCACAATAAATTCTTTGTAATTTGTTTTGCCTTACTCAAGTGATGATGAATCACAATGAAAACATTAATCTACTACTGAAATAATAAATCGCTTCAAAGTAGAGAGTGTGAAAAATATAAAAAAAATCTGGCAGCGTAATTAATTTGTTAATTGCTGTCATTAGCATGAACAACTTACACTATCACTAATTCAATTGAAAACGAATAGGGCCATTTATTTTGCCGTAAAAGAATATGCCGTAATGATTGTATGTTGCGGAAAGCATAAGTTATCATAGACTTTGTCAACAATATCGACAATAATGATGAAAATTAGGAGTGAGAGCGATAATAACACTGTTATTATGACTTAAATCGTAGGTATACATTCATTTACAAGCACAGATCAGCAGGTAGTGCTGTATTCAAAAGGGTAAGCTCTCTTAAAGGTGAATTTCTGCAAGATATAGTGATAGGATGTAGTGATATTTGTTCATCACAAAATGAATTGCATTAATATAATAAAAAATGTTCAGGAAAATAACTGAGAATGATTGTCCACAAAATTTTATGAACAAAAACAAGAGGAGATATGATAATAGTCACTTGCATTTCTAATAAGAGCGATGATAGAAGATTTTGGCAGCAAATCGACTTTGTGGATAAAGGAAAAAAATACTTAGTAGTAATGAAACAGCAAATGAAGCATAACAAGTAAGGAGTAGAAATCAATTTTACTAAAAATCTTCCTTCCAATAAACCGTATAAATTAATTTTCACCAGAATTTTTGTTTTACCAATAAAATTCAATGATACAGACTAAA
This sequence comes from Mansonella perstans, assembly GCA_037074765.1. Taxonomy (NCBI): domain Eukaryota; kingdom Metazoa; phylum Nematoda; class Chromadorea; order Rhabditida; family Onchocercidae; genus Mansonella; species Mansonella perstans. The sequence goes on from JBAMDO010000161.1 coordinate 107,882, forward strand.
GAGATTTATAAAACATAAATGAATTTGAAACAAATGCTACAAGTTAAGATCTATAAAAGGAACAAACTAAAGGTCACAATTCCGGAATCTCCTGGCTTTATTTGATATTCTCCACCCATCTCCTTTAGAAAATCAACATTGCTATTATATTGTCTTCTATTGTGAAACTTCTTTCTGCACTGGAAGACATACCCGCGTTACTTTCTTTTCTTAACCAAACTTGTCCCATTCCCGGTCTTCCTCTTCCATACATTTTTCATTTTTAGTCTGTGGTATTCATATAATGGTAGCAACCAATTCCAGCTCAGTTTCAATATGAATTTTATTTAGTTTTCTTCTACAAGCATATTACTTCTACTCTTCTTTTGCTCAATATCTTTCCATGCCTTCATTTTTGTACAATCGTTTATTCATTACTTTTTGTCTTACATATTGAAATATAAGTATCTGCCAGTTTATTCTTCCCTTTGCAATTCGCAATTTGAATTTAATACTACTATTTATATTTCAATTTGCATTTTCCAGCTAAATGTATGCGATACTTTTTGATTTGTTCTTCCTGAGCGCAGATTGTTAAAATTCCAGAAGTCCGCCTTCTATACAGACGCTTTTTTTTCCAAACAAGTTTAATTTGCAGCAGTTTACTTGGAAAACAGAAATTGCTTCTGTTCTACTTTGTCCAAGTTTTATTGCAGAATGAAAAAACATAAATTGAACTGATTCATCAAAGTGCAATAAATAAAGCAAATTATATTTATCAGTTTATCAATTCCTCTATCAATTGCTTTAACTAAAAGTCATTGCTTTGTGATTTTTTAAAAAATTGTAGAAAAAAAGTGGTGTAATAATTGAAGTCAGTGTAATAATTTACTCATCTCATTAGACGACAAGTTCAAATTTACTCCTCAAGGAAAAGTAATATCATTCTTCTACTTTTAACAAAGACTGAACTAATACCCCACAAATGTCGTACTTTTAGAAATAAATTTATGGAAAGTAGGGATTTTTTTTTTGAGCTACAAGATGATTCACTGAAAAGTATCAATTACGGTACAAAATGAATCACTGCTAGACAGTCTCCAAGAAATGTGTGCTAATATCAGCTGTTAAATTTTTCAATTTGAAAAAAAAAAATGAAGAGAAATTTGACTTTTTGTCAAAATTTTTCACTTTAATGAAATGTATGTTTCACTATCATAATATAATATCACTGTCAACAAATTTTTGACGACTCCAAAATTTCTCAAAGTAATGACTTTTTCCTTTTTTTCGTCCATGCAGAAAACATTGAAATCTTAGATCTTTTTTTGCGATTGGAAACATAAACAGCGACTTGCCATGTTTGCTTGTTGTTTGTACATCACTTCAAGTGTCAGTAACATTTCAGAAGAGATGCAGTAATTGTAGTACTATAATTAGTGGCGGTGTGCAATGTGCTATAAGCTAAATGCACGATTCACGTTCACGATTATTTAATTTCAAAGAATGAAAACTCTATCCTTGCAAATTCCTGATCAGTTATTGCAAGAGCTGATATGATTAAATATTATTTACTACCAACACGATAAACTCAATTACACCATGTAATTAATTATCCCATGTTTGAAGGCTCGATCTGTTCTTTCCAAAAGTTTTCTTGTGTTTGTCGAATTCATCTTACTGGTAATTATATTACTGCCATTTATTGTGCTCATTATTCAAATTAGGCTTTAGAAAATCTAAAATGGCATATCTCTTAATAGGCGTGATCCATTCCAAAAGTTTTCTTGTTTACCTTTCTCATTTTCTTTGTCATTCATTCTTCCTCTCAATTATTTCTTTTTCTCTTCTCGATCCAGAAATCTTCCTTTATGAATAAACGAAGTTAAAATGCACGAGAAGGTCATGACCTCGATGTTAGACATCAATTAACGCTACGGGAAGCCGATGCTACGCAGCAAACTGTAGCAAATTACTACCTCGAATAAGCAGTAATGCTCACCCAACAATTCCACCACTCTTTGATGTCATGCAACTACTCATTTCTAATCTTTGCAAATAGCGTGCATGCACACAAATACATTTATACACATATACACACATACACACACACACGAACATACATACGTTTGAGTGTAGATATTTACCATAAAGTAGGAAGAAGTAATTTGAGTTGTTTAGAAGCAGAAGGTATTCGGCTATTTCAAATTATCCACTGTAATTTCAACAAGATTAGCATGACAGACAGTTTTCAAAGGCACTGCTGTTTAGGATTTGACAAATGGCCCATTTACAGATGGTAAACATCCAAAATTGAACGACTATAACTGATATTTAGTAGAATGTCGGTAAGTTGTAAAGTAATAAACTAAAAGAAAGTAGACAGATACTTTCACTGAAGAGCAATATTTAACTATAGTATCAAATCTTTGCGCAAAATAATAAGGTAAGCTTATCTTAATTACTTTTAAAATATCATAAATAGCTTTAGTTTTGCATACCTCAATCATTTTCCAAGCATATTATTCCTAGAAAATATCTTCTGATTAATCCCAATGACCGTAAACAGTCAATAACAACATTATTGTCTTCTCTCTCTTCTTCTCTATCTCTTTCTCTCTTTTCTCTTCTCATTCTGCCGTAAAATTTGGCTATAAATCTAAAATTAATGGATTTTTGAGAATTTATGGTCCACAATCATCAGTACTTTTTTCCTTTCTTTTTTCAATCCTGTAATTGAACGAGATTACGGTAAAAAGATGAAGATGTGTTTGTGTATACGTATGTGTGTGTGTGTGTGTGTGTGTGTGTATGTGTATGTGTATGTGTATGTGTATGTGTATGTGTATGTGTATGTGCATATGTCTATTACCTACTTGTCTTTCCATTCCTAGATATCTAAGGGAATGAACTAGTGAAGCTATTAGAAGAGTACCGAGGTAGCTTTATGAAAGAGGGAAAGGTTTTTGAAAGCTTTTTGAAAGTATGCAAAAGATCGATTTTGAACGACGGAAAGAAGAATAAGAAAAGTCGGGAAATATAGGATGAGATTGTCGTAGTTTATAGGAAATTTGAAATTTCATCGATAAGACGGATGATATTTTCATGTATTTAGTGCTGACGAATCACAATTAACTTCTACATACACTCGCGTGTTTTTCAATTGATTAAATTTTATCGCTTCTTTCGTCTTTCTTCGGGGACATTCGTTACGTATTTTCTTTCGGCATTAGCTACTACGGTATCCTTTCCTATCTTTAACTCATTCATCCATTCAACGAAGTCTTGGGATGACGATATAAATTAAATATTGATGTCGAATATCTGAATGATGAATTGTAATTAAAGTTAAAGATAGAATGAGACTTTAAGTTCAGTCTACAGAAATAATAATAGAGGGTAGCACTTATAAATGGGCTTGATTAGTTTAAAGAAGAGTGAAAGACGTATGCTTGAATGTCACTTAATAATTAAAAAATGAGAAAATAGTGAGAATTAAATGAAATAGAAACTGTAAGATTTATTTTGCAAAAAGAAAAAATGTTGACAAGAAGGAGGTAGCAAAAAAAGCAAAATGATTAGTAATTAGCTAGAAACGCATTAATTGCTATGATTTCATTTCTTCTACTTTTCATTCGCCAGACCAATCGTCAGCAAAGGTACAACTCTAGATGCTGAGTGGTTACATTAGAGAAGAAAGGTGTGAATTTTTACGAATCATTAGAACATGTACTGGATCTTTTTAACAAATGAATTAAAATGATTGAAGAATCGATTCTAAAAATGTTTCGTTAATAATTAAACTTTGGACTGTTGAAAAATTAGTCAAATAAACATGTGGCTTGAGTCAGTAAAATAAAATTATTGTTGTAGTGAATATATTTGACAAATGAATTAATTAGTATACATCAACGAAATGAATTCATTCCATTTATGATTCATTTATGCAAGAGTCAAAATATTTGATTCAAATTTATCATTTCGACTTGACTTAAAACGGAAATAGAAAGAGAAAAGATTCTGAGGATGCTTAAAAAGATATTTTAGGAAACATTTTTTAGCTGTCAGGAATAACTGTCAACAACAGACAGGAACATGATAGTCGGCACTATTTATGGAACAGATGGAACAGGAGCATTGATGAAGTGACAAACATATCTGGAGACAAAACAGGACAGCATTGCAGCAAACGGTGTTGACAATGTGGGGTAATAATGATAATAATAGTATAGGGTGGGGCACCCAAGATTCAATCTGGCTGTGTATTCATCAAGTAAAAGAGGAGAAAAAGAGGAAGAAAATGTATTTGAATTATGATGAATGGAATTGAATGAATGAATGAATGAAATGAGAGAAATGGAATGAAATGAAATCGATTGAGACGGAAACGGAAAGGAATAATACTGAAAAAAAGGATGAATGAAATATGAATAGACAATATACAATCCAGGCGAAGAGCAAAAGTAGATAGCACCATAGTAAAATAACGTATGATTTAAATTTGACAACAAAAGCTGTCAAGTCGATACATATATCAGGTCGATATCGACCCGGTGATGATGATGCGGGACAGAAATAACAAGCTGGTACATACGCCTTTTACAACACACAATTTGCAGTATCATTTTCATCGATCTATCATTTTTCTTATGTAAACAAAATTTTTCCAAAATAATTATTGGAATTGTTATTGTCGTTGTTAATCGTTTAGACATGAGGATATATTTGTAGTTAATAACAATGGAGATTGGCCAATTGTAACATAACATTAATCCCAAATGCATAAAAGAAATAGTGATGACTTTATTTAAAAAATTGGAACTTCACTTATTCAATGATAATGATTGAGTAAACTGATCAAACGAAGAAATTAAGCCATGAAATTATCACGTCAAATTATTAGGGAAGACTAAATCAAACTAGTATTTTTAATTTTTATTATTGTTTATAGCTTTTCGATTATGCTTAAACTTCCAATTTCGAATTTATTGTGTCCTCTTATTTTTACTACAATTTCGTCCAAGAAATAAAATTATGCATAAAACATTACTTATCTTTTTCTCTTCATTCTAGCTAACTTTTATTTGAATTAACATCTCTTAATTAAATGTATAATGCAGCAAGAAAACAAAAAGCATAATTACCGTATATTAAATCTCTTTATCTAATTTTAAAGTGACGATATCACGTAATCAATAACTCTTCCCACTTTTATTCTACTATTTTCAAAAAAATAAATAAATTGTTTGTAAAATTTCTCCAATATAATTATTGCTGGAAACAAAAAAAAATTTTTAGGATTCTTGTCGTTTTCATTTCTTTCAATTGCTTTTCTATTATTTTTACCGCTGCATATATTGCAAGATTCATTCAAATACTTTTTTATAAGTGATTGAAAGAAAAGCACAATGTTGTTTTTTATTGTTAAAATTAAATTTCAATGGTATTACATGAATATATTGAAATTAATCATAATTAGACTGTTCAAAAATAGCAAATGAGAATTTTCTGAAGTGCTAAGCAGAAACATCCCTTGTCTATGTGGGATGTAATGGATTTATTAATATTTGTGAATGAACAGTGTAAGTATATTATAAAGATGTGTAGTCGATAATCCGCTACTGATTGAAGTAGAAGAGAACTATGCATAGTTGTAGTTGTCAAATCGACAAATATGTGTCACGGAAGCTCTTCATATCCTCAAAGGCCCATCTGTTCCTCATTTCCATCCCGATCTCTTAATTACATTAGCAAGCATTGTTCGAGTTGCAGCGACAAAATTGCGACTTTAAAATGACCTATTTGTGGTTTGTACAGCAGCAATCATTCTGAAATCAAAATATATATATATATATATATATATATATATATACGTAGAGGAAGATTAGTTTCAGATAAGAATAGCAGGACGGATACAAGAAAAGTTTGAAATGATTTTCTGGATTCCAATACTTCATAAATTAATGAATGCGCGGTGAAATTTTAACGAAGTGATGAAAATGTGAATGATACATTGTGCTGTGGAAAATCTTTCTGACCATAATCATTTCAGCAACATTTCTTTCAGTTTATTGCATCATTTCTCATTGGATAATATATTAGGTTTGAGAAGCAAAAGTGATGTTAGTAGTAATGATATAGTAGTTCATTCAATTTAAGATATTTTAAGCATCATTGAATTCTGTTAAAAGGACAATTGATGGAGCAATAAATAATCATAACAGGAAGACTTTAAAAGGTGGAAATACGGTTCGATGGGCACATCATTTCAGATGCAATTCCTGCTACTCTTTCTTTCTGTCTTTTCACGATTAAACTCATGTAAGGATATATGAGAAAAAAGAACTAATATCAGGGATTGATATCAAGAATTAAAATTAATAAAATTTTGATTTCTTAAATTTAGATTTTAAATTTGCATTAAATAATAAAGTAAATCTTTTTTTTTTTTTTTTTTTTTTTACAAGCATATTGAAAAATTAAGAATTTTTTAAAATAATACTTTATTCTAACAATTGTTATCTATTAGTTTTTTAATAATTACTTTCATTTCATCAAGCAGCAACATTTCATTTCTTCAAAGTAACATTTATTGAAATTCATTAACCTTCATTTTATATAAATCCAGTTTGCCCTTTCTATCTCTCTCTCTCTCTCTCTCTCTCTCTCTCTCTTTCTCTTTTTCTCTCTCACTTTATGTAGCAGTAATTAGTCAATCTATAATGATATGCAAACGAATTATTTGATATTAGAAGCTATGAAAAAGGCCGTTGCTATGGTGGAGAATTGGTTTTACCATGTAAATTCGTTTCATAACATGCATATTCATTTTACTCTGTACTTATTTTTCAAAACAAGAAATTCTTTCCCATTTTACAAATTATGAAAGATCATTGATTGAAATGAAATTTTGAAAAAAGAGAGAGAGAGAGAGACAGAAGGAAAGAGAAAAAAAGAAAAGAGGTCATAGCAATTGAACAACTTTAAAGCCATCTTAATTTTTTCAATAATTCAATGGTTAACGATGATATATCGAACGTTCAATACTTTTTTTTTTTTTTTTTTCATTGGTAATAGATGATAACCAGCTGAAATAAATAGCCATTAGTTTTCATTACCTTAACGATGTTATTGAGTTCCATATTTGAAGATAAAAAATGAAAATGTTGTCGGAAAACTTTGAATATTTCAAAAATTTTTAATCGCTTTATTTTATTTCCATATTTCTCATCTACTTCACAAAAGTTCTTTTTTATTAAAAATAAAAATTAGAAAGCCTCCTATTTAATATTGATGGATTTTAATTCCTATTGAGTTTAGTCGATAATTGAATCAACTTTTAATATGACTTATTTAAATTTGTTTAATTTGTTATGTTTAGTCAAAAGAACAAAGTAAATAGTACCAATGACAGCTGATCTAACTCGACTCTCAAAAAGTAAGCGACGATACCAATTGCTAATGTTCATTTCCTTCCTTCCTTTTCCAATATTCGTATCCTTTTGTAACTATTAGTTAATAAGGTGCTAGCAATATCCTCTACTTCCCATCATCCGTCCTTTCTTCTTTTTTCATTTCGCATTAAAGAGACCTTTCATGGTGACTATATTTTTTCCGGAATTTCTGACATCCCTCTAAGTTTAGTTAATTAGTTTAGTTTCGCTTAACAGGGACAGAATAATTTCCTCCGGAATTTTCGACTCAAAACATAACACTGAAATAAGTAATGAATTTTAAACAATTAAAAATTGACTCACTTCAGATCAGTTTATGCAAAAGATATATGTTTGAAGGCAGAATTAAATTACGCCTCAAACGTTTCACTTTTCACATTGTTTCACTTTTAATTCATTTTTTTGCATCAAATTTTGACCGTAATAGTATTATTATTTGAGCAAGAAAAAAATCGCCAACATAAAGCTTACATTTAGGTTAAAATTTGTTTGGAAGTAAATCCTAAAATGAAATCCGTCACATTATCTAATTGAGCATGCAAAATAGTGGTATGGTTGACAAAAGCGCCAAGAAGTTGAAAGAGATGCGATGTTCGCACCATCGATAGCCATGCAGTGTATCATGCAAATTAGCACCTGAACTGTACCACTCAACCGGATGTTGTTGCTTGCATCAGTATCGAAAATTCTGTTGAATGCTGCAAAATTTCTGGGAATGAAATACGTTCTGCATTCTCCCCACTACGAATGACGATTTTGGATTGGAAGGGTAAAAGAATCGTATTAATTTTTTTGTTCATATATTTCTAGCTTTACAAATCAAAAATCGATCGCAATGCAATATTCTGAATTACTTGAATTCGGTGTAAACTACTGTTTTCTGTCAATAGTCTCCTGTTAGTCAATAAAATAAAATAAAATTATTCTAGTATTGTCGAATGTTTAAAATAATTTAAAAATTTAACAGTTGTAATCTTTTCATAATAAAACACTACCTGCGATCGGTTGAAATATGATAAAGTATAATGCGACATATCAATAAGAGTGATATTGTATTCAAACATTAATCAATTACCTACATGATGATAAGATATTGACAAAATATGGGGAAACGCATGTAATGAGTATCGTAAAAAAAAAAAAATGTAATGATAACGTATTTGCTCTTTCATTATTCATGATTTTTCCCAAAAATTAAAGATATTTAAGGAAAAATTACGATACTCGTCATCTAGTTTCAGAAGAGATCAATCATTCGAAAACAGAGACATGTTGAGAGGAATAAAGAATGATTGTTGGATGATCTGTAGTTCAAGGAGGTCATCCAACTCTTCTAATCCACTTCAAATGCAACACTTTTGCGTTGATTGATGAATAAATTAAGCATTTTTGGAGTGCAAACTAATCGTCACATTATCGAGAACTTGTATAATAGCTATTTCAGTTTTATTTAATTTAAGGAATTTTAGATCAAATTCGTTTTAAAGCATAAAAATTTTTGATAAAAACTGCTTATTTAATTATTTCAAAAATTTAAGTTCTCTACAATATTTCGATTTTATTGCAATATCTCATTTTTTTTTTTTTTTTTTTGAATTTGGTTATAATTAAGGTTTTTGAATCAAAAATCAATGCTATATCAAAAAAAAAAAAAAAAAAATAAGTATTCCACCGAATGATTTAAAAAACTTTGTAATTTATTATCTGAGCTCATGCTTCGGCAGTTTTAGTTTGGCTTATTTTAAGACCCGGGATGAATGTAATTTTGTTCAAAGCAACGAAAAAACAAATTTTTTGAAATAAAAATAATGCCGATTCAATGTGATATAATGAAGAATCTTGATTACTATTAACACCAGTATAACTCACGTAAGTCTGTTTACGAATAAAATAAAACCCATTCATTTCTATGATTTCATGCAATGTTAAAGAAATTACTTTAATGTGGTAATTTTATAATTCCAAAGGCATTCAAGTGGTTCCCAAATATAAAGAAGATTTTTCCACTGAGCTCAAATGAAATTATGATTTCACGATAGACTTCACTGCTACAAATTAACTTCGTATTTGAATGTTTTGAAATCTTTTTCATAATTGTTAGGGTAAACAAATTTTCTTTCCATCTGAAGACAAGCTTTAGATGAAGAAGAAAAGTGTGCAATAAAGGTGGAAGATAAGCTTATGCTTCAATCATTTTACAAATGATTTATAAATTAGTTTTTCTTGCTTGACTATAATTAAATTTGTTCTCACTGCTACACGCACACGTATACATACACGCGCATACACACACACAGATACACATAGCCCATTTTACCAAGTCTTAATTCTTCATATCTTGCCACTATTATACTGGAAAATTTTTTAAATCGAGCAATAAATTTATTAAAGTTCCGAAATGTACACTTTCATCTTTTAATTATTTAACATTTTCCGCTTTGTTGTAAGTCGAGCTGACATGAACCTTTTACATATGCAACAACTTCTAGAAAAGATCCGGAGAGTGACCAAATGCAAAAGAGTGATAAGATTAAAGATGAACCAGGTAAAGATTATATACGTGAAAAAAGATAAAACGGTGAAATTAAAACCTTAGTAAAATTCATCGTAAAGCAAGAAGTAAAACAGTCCTTCTAGCAGTGATCAAAACATTATTCTTCACTGTGTATACCAGTTCTTTGCAAGAATTGCGGCCGGATTAAAAGAAAAATTTCTATTTACAGCTAATGTGAAAATTTGTCCATCATTGGAATAATTCCTCTCCTTCGTCTCATGCTAAATAAGTTTCGTCAAGAATTTAATTTCATACTTAATTAACAATTTGCACACGATTCTAAGCATGCTTTGAACTTTCCTTTATGGATATTGACAATACCTTTACTGTTAAGCAAGATGACTATTTTTATCATATCTATGATGATAATGATTATGATAATAGTGACAGCTGACAACAGTCAGCACCAATTATACTACAATCTTTGAATAATTTACAGAGATTAAAACTGGAAGAATTTCATTTATCGGTACAATGTAGTGTGATGACCCTAACTATCAGATAATAGGCTTGTGGTGATGTTGATGATGATGATGAAAGAAAATTGTTACCGATGACACTCGGATTTTCGAGTAGTCCATGGAGTAAAAGTGGCAAGAAATAGAGAACACCTCAAGGCCAAACCTAATTGCCCGATGACAACCGCCAACTATTCTTAGTTTACCTCAACGAGCACTTAACCAAATCGACTGTTCAACATTAATGTTTCTATCATGAGGGACTATTTCTGTCTTTAATTTGAAACATTATTTGTAATTTTAAAACTAATGTTAGAAGTGAAAAACCAATCAGTTGATTAGGTTAGCTCTTTGATTAATAATCTTTCATCTCTCAATTCCAACAATCAGCTAATAGAAAAGATACTTTAAAAATATTTTTTTTCTCAAAATTTTTAGAATTTCTAAAATTTATCATAGATTAGAATAAATGGGGCAATATAATTTAAAAACATGATGTTACTATTGATAGCTTCGAAGTTTAAAAACTGAAAAGTTCAGGTTAAATACATTTTTGATATGATTTACAGAAAAGAAAAAGAAAGAAAAGAGATAGTTGAAGAAAAAACTGAAAAAAAATTATGAAAAATTGTTGGCTTTCTTGAATACTTTTGAAAAACAAACGGTCACACAGAGCTGACATTTATTTAATATCGACCAAATGAATCAAAGAATTGTTTCATCTTTCAATCGATTGCGAACAAACGAAAAAACAACTCTGAGGTCACTGTTCTAGTAGAAAAGTAATCTTTTACTACATCAATATGATTATACAACCACAGAGAATAGTGAAAAAGAAATCTCTTCCAAGTGAAAAAATCATCCAGTTACTTGGTTGAATTAATCTTCAGCAAAAAAAATCGACTGTATTTTGCCTTGCAGGTGAGACAAGACGACAAACTGTCAGAAGTAGAAAAAGTAGACAATCTTTCAACGTGATGCTTCATTTCATTCATATTTGCAAAATATCATTATTGTGGTACTTTTTTTGTTATTTACTGCTATCATTTCAACTGGAACAAGAATACAATGAGATACCTACTTATTCTATTGTTATGCAATATTATATCGATCCTTTGAAAAGAAGTATTAAAAGATTAACTTGATGGATAGACAATTCATCAAATATTATTTCAGGACATCTGCAGAGATAGCTGAGAGAAAAAAACCTTCCCGATATATCGGGAAAGAAAAAGCGATAGGACACGTCAGGAAATAAGATATGTATATATAAGACGCGCTAGACTCAAACATACTAAGATTTGCAAGTAATTGCAAATCTCTTAATATATGAGAATTCCCATGATTCATAATTTTCTGTGGTCCATCCATCAGTTGCAGATGATAAATCTTTCTCAATTCGTGCTGTGAATTTTTCCTTTCGGCAGATATCGAAGAACAAAAAGGAAGTTTTTTTGAATGATTTGGTTGGAAAGATAAAAAGCCGGAAACACGTGAATGACGTAAAAGACAAGCAGATAAACACGTAAATGTTCGGAATCAGCTAGAGTAAAACGGGCGGACAGACATACAATTATGAAAGAAAAATAGGATGAGAGAAAGGATGAATGTGAGCGTCGCTTTGATCTATCCGATTCATGTTTCAACTTCTGTAGCATGTGAGCTGAAATTTCCTCAGTAATCATACACTTTCGCGAAGAATTCTTAACTAACTTCTTCTTAAATTATCAATAAGCGTAAATATCCTTCGGATGTCCAAACTATTACATTAATGACTTTAAAAATGGTCATTTCATTTGACAATGTGAAAGGTATGATCGTATTTCAAATTATCATGTACTACTTGCAGTTCTGAATTTCATATAGTTCATAGCATTGTAATGAATCAGGTGGATAAAAGATAAACGGTGACTAAGGCTTGATTTTTTTTCTCTTCTGGGTTACTAACTTGTGTAGATAGATAAGAGAAGCACAACATGAAATCAGATGAATATGATAAACAAATAAAAATTAAATTTTCTCAAAATTAAAAAGTAAGGAAGAGACTCTAAAGATCATTATATCTGAATAAAAGATTTCAAATCCATGAAGTATGATGGCCTAAATTCATCTCCACTCCAGGTCAAATTTTTAAATTGCTGAGGCTTTCGACAAGATGAATCAATAGCAGAAACTTGCCACAGTCTTTTTTGCTATGTTCATAAGAAGGAATTTTCTTATACAGAATCCATTTTTTGCTAAAATATTTTTCATAATTCTTTAAAATAAATCCCTTATAGAGAGAGGAAAAGATAGCAGAAGAGAGAGAAAAGGGAAAAGATATGGAAAGAAAAATGGGAAAAGGTAAAGGCCACATGGACAAAAATAAACGAGGACATCTGTGTCGCATTTCAGCATTTAAAAATTTGACGCATCATGATAAGCAAAAAAAGTATACCTGGCAAACAGGTTCATTCATCGATCATTCTCACAGTTCACAGCAGGGCGAAACAATCTCAAGGATTATTGTAAATGTTCACAAATTGTTAACTGCCATGCAACTTATGGAATGGAAAGGAAATTTAAAAATTTTTATTATATTTTCATTATTCTTTTCATAATAAAAATATTTGCATTCATTGTTTATTCTCTATTTGTTCACTTTCAAAGTTAATTCACCAATGTTATTTCATAATATAATATGCAGATTAATAAATAGCTTTTTGTCATAATACAAAGTATTATTTTTGTATAGACTTTTGCATTTTTTCTCAATCACTTCATTAAATCTCAGATTATTTAGTAAAATTAACGCTTAGAAGGCTTAGAAAAGCTGAAAATCAATAAAAACTGCTATAGAATTCTGTAAAGGAAGATTTTTATATTACAGATAGTAATATCAATTAGCAGTTGCTGTTTCAAAGTAAAAGAATTCAAATGATTAAAGTCATAAGACAATAGTCAAGAAGCAATCTTAGTATTGTTTTCATTTGAATAAAATCTACCATACCGAATCCATGCGCATTATTGAGGATCAATTGAATTAGTGAACATGATTTCGCATAAGATGATTTTTTCTAGGGACCAACTAGCCGATAAGCGTCGGATAATCTCTCATTTTCTTTTAACCTTAACAAAATCTTTATTTCAATCACTTGTTAGCAATCATAACCTAAGCTGGATTATCCACTTTTGAAAAAAAATAGCGTTACGAAACACTGCTAATATTTCTCACAGAAACATCCATTACTTTCATTTTCGACAGGCCAAAGGGATATTATTAAAATTTAGCCTAAGCAGCACCATGAAGTAAATCCATCTCCCAGACAATTTGAGATACTATGTCTATCAAATTGACTAAGCCCCTTACAAAACTGAAGTTTTCCCATGTATTCACGCGTTTGAATGCTATTTCTTGCATTTTTGCTTTCACCAAGTAGTGAATTTTTATTTACTCAACTGATTATAATGCCCAACTTGAAACGTTTAACATGCCACAAAGGAATAGAAATTTCATTAGTTTCATTTTTTATTAAGAAATCTTTTACCAAAAAATCAAGAAATTCAAATAAAATGTAATCTTTATTTCAGTCTTCCTGAAAAACATAAGAACATTGCTAATTCACGCATAAATGGAAATTTTCGGTATAACACTTCAAAATTCAGTAGTGAACCAACAAGACACAGATATACTGGGATCAAGTGCAAGGACATAATGCCAAAATCCAGCTGGTATATACAAACAATCACCCGCACATAAGATACAGTCAAAGACATGAGCTTCTCGAAAACGTGGAAATCTCATCATATCCGGATATCGTACATCAAGCTTAAAATTATTAAATGTTGTGGAATATGAAATTTTACTGAATACTCACTTGGTTACTAAAATCGAAATAATAAATTCCTAAAAAACACGAAATTAATTAACAGCAATACTCTCCCCCACAAAAAACTTTCATAATGGTAACCTATTTAGAATATTTTTCATATTATACTCAACATATAAAGCTAAACAATATTCTACAAAACACAAATGCACTGTGGAAGCCGTCAATAATGCAAAATTCACTAACAAACTTACGCTAAGCATGAATCTAAATAAAATTAATAAAATTATTTGGTGATTCCTCTTCGTCAGTGGACAAAATCATAAATGCAAAGCAAACCTGACTGGTGTTGGTTAAAATCCCATCCTCTCGAGGGTATACGTTTTCGGTTTCAACTTTAGATACTAATCGTAAAAACTTCCGACCAAGTACCTGAATACTTAAATTCTTAACCCTTCTTACAGGAACTGGATGTTTCTTTTACTTTCCTTTTACCCTCCTATAAAACTTCACCGGAAAAAAAAAAAAAAAAACTCTGTCCAAGCTGAAGAAGGAAATTGCATTAATTCGTGAGAATACAGAAACTAAATAAAAAATTACAAACTTATCACAAACAGCAAACTACCTGACAGAATATGTTATTTTTTGGATCAAAATGTAAAGGTGATACAGTCCCCGCTGGTCCAATCCAAATATTCATATCGACATTGTCGATTCCATCTTCCCCAAATGCACAATAGTCGGGAATAACGATATCATTCAACAGCTCCGGAACTTGGTCAAACAATCGATGTTGCGCCAAATAACCCGGACCGTCTGCACTCTGTAAATCTTATCAAATCAATTAAATTTATTTTTACAA
This sequence comes from Mansonella perstans, assembly GCA_037074765.1. Lineage (NCBI taxonomy): Eukaryota > Metazoa > Nematoda > Chromadorea > Rhabditida > Onchocercidae > Mansonella > Mansonella perstans. The sequence goes on from JBAMDO010000161.1 coordinate 122,998, forward strand.
ATATTTGAAATTATAAATTTTTTAACAATACGTGTTAAACATGTACTAGATTTGAAAGTGTCATTCTACCGGCCGTTATAAATATCAAACAACTTTCTTGTGCTTGATACTACAAGTATTACAAACCGCAACAGGTTTTATTGCAGATTATTACTAGCATGTTAAAAACGGAGAAATAACTGAAAAAACCAATCACCTATATTGGATCGCTCCAATTTTTTAGATACACCTCGAGAAAAAAAAAAGCACAACTTCCATTCATTTTGAAAACACATAAATAAACTAAAAATATGCCGTACCTCACATTCTATGAATTTTTTGATGAAATCACGAAAAGTCATCAAAATTTGTTTCCAGCCGCTATCGGCATAACTACTGCCGATTTCAACAGGAACTGTACGATGACCAATAATTTCATTAAAATAAGAGAAGCTAAAAAAAAAAAAACTATGTTTCGTTAATAATCGACATAATAAGCCACTGAGAAGAGGTAAAAAAATCTGTTTTTTTTTTTTTAAAGTACGTTGTTTTCTCAAGATTCGATGTTTTACATTAAAAACGATGAATATGCCGAACCTCGAATTATTTCTACAAAGAAACATTCAGATATCCCATGAATCTTACTTCCATTTTCTAAATGCAGGCCATTGATTTACCAGTCCCCTTATGACTACTGGTTTTTGATTTTTTATTATCTTCAACATTTCTTCGAACGACGGGAGCTCGCAAATATCAACATAAATTGAGTTCGGTAAGGGAGATGGCGGTTCCAAAAGTTTTTGTTTCTGTAAATAAAGAAAGAATCCAAAAAAATGTCTGCATAACACAAGCTGATATTTTCTAGAAAAACTGATCTTCAATAAATATCTGACTTTGTGAGCATTTTTGGCCAATATTTGACCAATCAGAAATCGTTCAAAAAAAGATGTTATATCAAATATTAGCTGTTATAATGATCAAATGACGACTCACTTTTAGAGAAACAGCAGCTAACGGTCCCGATAAAGACGAATGTAAATGTTGAGCGAAATTCGACAGCGCAAAGCCATCAATATCCCGACCCATTATTAAAGCAATATCACAAGCATATAGCGCATCCTTATAAATGTATTAAGAAACACGTATGTCTGATCAAAACATAGCAACATGCACAGTCAAGTTAGTAAAATATTCAAATTAGTTCAAGCATTTCATCATACTGAAAAGTAAAGCTTAGTAATTCAAATATTATTATCATTTGATCAAACATTGTAGACATTAATAAAGGTAAATCAGTAAAAAAATATCACTGTAGAAACAAAACGCTCACCTGTATTCGCTTTTCAAATTTCAAGCGTACTGCTTTACACATCATAATTATTGCGTAAAAAACTCTCCAAGCTTCATCAACCTCTCCATAATTACCAGTATTTAATTTTTCCCAAACTACAGTCACCAGGAAATTTTCCAGCTGCTTGCTTCGTGTGAAATTCTGCGCTAGCGTTGCTCGGGCGCATTCTTTATAAATTCGAATTAGTGAACGACCAACGACACCCTCGTTTGGTAAGTGCTGTAGATGCACTAGTCTAGGGATATTTTCCTCCTAAATTGTTTACAATAATCTAAATTATTTTTAAAGATTATTTCGCCATGCAAATACTGCTGAATAAAACAATAACGCAAATAAAAAAATTTAAAAAGAACAAGATTTAGATTCTTGGTTAGCGTCAAAAACGTGAGTAATCTCATCCGTTAACTAGACCTGATAATGGCAAAAACCTTATTAAGGTTTTGGTTAACTTAATCTATCGAAAAAATAGTGGAATAGCAAAAACGAATGCAATTTTGAAAACTAAGCCACAAAAAAATTAAACAACTTTGAATGACATGATAGTTTCTTTTATCCTTTCCACAACGGCTGGATCGAAGCATTCGCCTGGCGCTTTTTTATGTTTATCATTGATATATTCCCATAAAAGCAATTTCGGCATCTTATTTCGAGAAGGCAAATAAAACATCGTCTGAAAAAAAAAAGAAAAAAAAAAACTTAAACTAACATAACAGTGTAGAAGATGGAGGAAAGCATATTATTAAGAATATTATCTTCGATTACATTTAGGACGAAAACATTAATTCAAACACAGATGATTCAATCGTCATCATCGGGAATGACATTCCAGTATTAGAAGAATGTGTCTTCCAGTCCAGTATAGTACACGCAGAAAAGTTTGTACCAAAAGGTCCATACTTTTACCAGTTTCCAGTGATGCGAAGATCCATGGATCCATCTGACGATGTACCAAAAGTAGCACAGAATAATACCTTATGTAAGATACCAGCATCTAAAAATTCGTCTGATGCCACCAGGAATCCAAGCTGTTCATAAAATTTTGTAACGCTGCACTGCGCATATGTTATCAGAATCTGCTTGTCATATAAACATTCTGCTATTTTGATAGCACGCTGACATATGCGATACCCAATAGCTTGTCCACGCCAACCATGAAAAAAAAATGGGTTTTTTCCACTATATCAAACTAGCCAAAAAAAATCAGATAAAGTGCAGAAAATAATACTCCACAAAAAAGAAAATAGTCTTTTTGAAATTAACATAAAATATTTAATTTTATCTGAATCAAATTAAAGTGTACTGCAAAATCACCAACTTTACAAGCATACTGAACTTCATTTCAAAACAGAAAATAGAAACAACGCAAAGAATACCATGCGGACTGCAACTTGCTCCAGTTTGACATATGGCTCGATAGGGCGTAGACGACAAGTGGCGATCACTGAATCATTACCAATATATCGAGCTACAATCTGCCTACTGTTTCTATCCTCCCCATCCATTCCCGGTAATTCTTTTAGACCACACTCTTGGCAGAATACTTCATGACACAACAAAAGGCACTGTGCTAACAAGCTTTTATCTCTCGATACATCAATATCTTGGACCGTCACTTCACATTCTATCATCCTAAAATAAAATTGAAACCCGTTCAGATTTCATATATCGTTCAAATAATTTACGACTGATTAGTCACTATCCCCGGCAATCACCATCCTCATTTACATGCAGGTACACCACATCACGTAGAGCTTTATATTTACAGCACTGAAAAAGACGTTTCAAGTTTACTTTTTGAATAATACTAAAACAAAATTAAATGAGCTGGAAGGCTGTAAAATTATTGTTTGCTATTGTGTGATTGGGAATTGGTTGATTAAAAAAATTCTCGCACTACTTGTGCGTATATATAAGAAGATGACAGTGGGGGATAGCGTGTCGAACGATGTAGGAAATGTGAAAGTCTCATCGTGAGTTCTTCCTCTCAGAGAACGGACGAAGCGGGTATTTTCATCTATCACTGCTGTTATCACTTTCAGTTTCTTGCCAGACCAGCTTATTATCTGGCCATTAGCTGTCGACAGTCGTATTCTGTCCTTATGCCATCGTTCCTCATCATTTACTATTTTTGATATCCTTACTAACAAATTCTCTATAAATACCTTCCTTAGTATTTCAAGTTTCCAAGTACAAACATGCCAAAGAGATAATTATTTCACGCTATCAGTTTCAACCCATCCTTTTATTTGATCTCTTCTCAATGGTTATTATATAAAAAGGCTAAGAAGTAAATAATTAAATAACGGTAGCTCGCTTCATTCCTTACTTTAATCTTAATGGTGAACTTATTTTTACGACGGAAATTCCTCGCCATTTAGTTCTAACGGCATCGTTTTTTTTCCAAATAAAGTTCTTATTCCTGACGTTTGAAGAAGTTGCTTCAATTTTTGAAAATTTTCCAGGTCAATATCGGATACTAGAACATGCCAAAGCTTATCATCACCATTTTTTACATGTGTTTCATCAATGGATAATGGTAGTTCCATCATTGCGAGCCAAACAGCTCAGGAAGATTTTCGGAAAGGATATAAAACCGTCAAACGAAAGAATGAAATACGGAGAACCGGTGGAGCTGAAAAGGGTGGGAAAAGCAAGGCAAAAAGACGAGTACACAGTGAAGAAGTATTTTGTTTAATTATGAATTCAATGCAAAAAAAAAGGATTTCTTAACTGGGTTAAATTAAAATTAAAAATCTATTGATTAGATAAACTATGGGGAACGGATTGCGGATGATCTGATCAACGAATATTGTGATAAGCTAAATACAGCACTGCGGAATCGATTTGATGGCATGCTTGCCATTCAATATATTCCTGTAAGACTAATCATCGTTCTTTGGATTTTTCATTGCATTATTATTGGGATTAGTTGAAATGTTATTTTCAATGTAAAAATTCTATTTTTCCTAACTTTTCAAAAAAAATTCAGCACTGTTGAACTCTCTTTGCTTTAAACAGAGCTTCCCACTGATCCTGCTACTGTAACTATCTGATATTTCTAGCAATGCATTTCCGAAATAATTTCTAACGTTTTCGCTAAAATACGGAGTTGCATTTCTTTCAGCTGGATCCGCAAAATTTAGACAGACTCATAACTGGCAGTAAACCAGTCCTTCAGATTCTTTTGGATCGAAAACGTGAACACTATGTATTGGTTGAACGAACACTTGTTGATGATACCGTGGTCGTATTTGACTCTCTTGCTACTTCTAGAAAAAAAGCCAGGGATGCGGTAGGTTATTAACTTGAAGTTTCTAAGCCTTATATTTAAACTTTTGGTAAGTTTGCGTTTAAATACTCTAGTGAATTCAGCTTTGAGATTTCACTGAATTTTAGTTAAATCGTGGATTAGCGGAACAGATTTTCAATATGTTCAAACACATATCATCGACCGACGGAGTGAAAGTACGCTATGAAATTGCAATTGAAAAACAAGATGATATGTGGTCATGCGGTTTACGCACAGTAGCATATATCACATGCAGAGCGTTCGATCGTGACCCTCGGTGGTACATGCTTTTAAATTTGGAAGAATATAAAAATCGGTGCAATGTACAGAAACGTTATAAACTGCATGCAGAGAATTTTTATAAACCATTAGTGAATGCATTTTTTGTTTTTTTAAAAAAAAATAAATTTCATCAAATGTTTGATTGCTAAATGTTACAGCTAACCAGATTAGCACTTTGTCCGTAAAAAAAAAGAAACTTCCATACCGTCTTCATTAAGAAAAAGTATGTGAAACATAAAATTAGGCTTCCTATGCAAATGTTTTTCTGCAGCTACATATTCAACATGGAAAAAGTCTTCAAATACTTCTGTAATTTATTGAATCAGCAAAATCCGACTATTGAAGAATTTCGACATGCATTTGGACGATTCGGGAAGTAAGTTGGAAAGATATTTTTGCAACAATAGATTACACCCGTAAATATGAGAGAGTAAGTTGCTGGAGCTGAATTTCCGAACCTACTAATAATAAATGCATCAAAGAAACTTATACTATTTACTAATAAATGTGCTATTCGATAAGAAGCTAATTTAAAATTATATATACAAAAACAACATTTATTGAGGGGAGGGGTAGAACAACAAAACGTTTATTGAGAAGTTCAAAAAAATTCAGATAGTGCACGGAAAAAATAGCAAATTTTTTCCCCCCGAACAATCTGAAAAATCCCAAAAGTCCGAACAATCCCAGAAATTTCTCAGAAATTCGAACAAAGCATCAATTGAAAGAATAGTACCGTTTGTGCATTTTATCTACACTGCGCACTAACGGATAGTTCTTGTGATCGTTGAAGATATAGTCAAATGTGTAACCAATACAATAAACTAATAAGCAAATACAATGAGATAGCATTCCTTTTTTGTCTAATTTTTCCTAAATCTTTAAAAAAATTTTTTGACATTTTCATTGAAACACTGAAAATGAAACAGCGTACAGTTCAATTCTACTTTTTTATCAATCTAAATTGACCGGATCATCTGGATGATGATGCATTTCAGATGGAAATATCATTATGTGAAAGCGGAAGAAGCTATCTTTAAAATAATGAAGCGTGTTGATCGTCAATTTTATATTGAAGATAGCGACATGCATGATATATTAAGTGATAGCAGTACAACATCCAGTGAATATCAGAAAGATTTTAATAGAACTGATAATAGGAATGTTTAGATGGAGATTGATGAGTCCTATTCGAAGTAATGACTCGAATTTTGTTATCACTTTGTAATGTCAGTATTTTTATGGTTTGCATTATCAAATCAAAGAAATCAATAAAAATCTATTGATTTTGTGAATAAAAATATAGCAAAGAGTGACGAAGATACGATTAACACAGAAACTAATCTATAGAAATATGGATGGATTAGCACAGATTACAACTGATCTTACTTAGTACCATAAATATTTATGGAATAGTAGCAATCAATCGTCCAAAAAAAAAAAAAATGATAAAGAAATACAGGACTGAATGTGTGTATATATTAAAGTATGATAAAGAGATTAAAATGATGAAAAAACAAAAAAAAAAAAAAACTAGAAAATGCAAAATTTTCACTTATGCGAATAGCTATACTAGATTTATCTACCTAGCCTGAAAGATTTTTCCCCTCTATCAGATCAAAATCTGCCTAGCCTGAAAGATTTTTCCCCTTTATCAGATCAAAATCTACTTAGCCTGAAAGATTTTCCGCTTTGCAATCGACACAATGTTGAATCTAGCGGTTGGCCGATGTTTGTAATTGACATATGCGTTTCTGTGTAGTAACATTTGGACGTTTCGTACGACGTCGAAAATTCTCTTAGGCATGGCAATTTATTTATATGGAGATTCTAGATTTATGCTTAAGCAAAGTTCAAGCACGTAAATAATATAATCAAAATCAGTTCTACTATTCATACATGACGAATTCGTGAATCTTATTGTGTAAAAGTTTTCATAAAATTGTTATTCAATTGCAGATCATATAAAATGTGGATGAATTCACGGACACATTTGCTGCTATATAAGTTATTTCTTGGCCGACATATTGCTTTAAGTACATGCTGTAGTTGTTCATTTCCGACATTTCTAATTAAAGCACCATTGCAAAGATTACGAATTAACAATGAACGACTTATCGTACGTTTTTAATGTAATCCATCTCAAAAGGTATCACATCGATTCCATAATTTTCTTTTTTTATTTTTTCCTTACATCAAATGTTTTTTTTTTCCTTTTCCTTTTCTATTCATTCCATTTCATATGTTGCATTTTTTTTTTTTTTTTTTTTTTTTTGCTCTGCTAACTTTATTATGCATTATTTCTGTACAAAATTTAGATTTTTACATCATGTATCAACTTTATATGGGAAAAGATTCTGATAAAAGTTTGAAAAATATGACTGAATTGCTGATAGAGGAAAACTTTCTCACATTAGATCAAATAAATGTAATGAAAAATTGTAGTTCAATTAGATGATTATAAGAGATGGATAATAGAAAATATTGTCTACGCAAGACGATACTTATTAGCTCCATCAATTTTCTGTGCTCCTAAATTTTATCCTCATATATCAGAGTTCAACCACTTTCAAAGTTAGTCATTTTTAGCCGAAGAATTCCATGTTATCTCGAAGCTTCTGTGATGACGAATCATTAGCAATTGTCTTTAATATTGAAGGTGAGGAAGATTTCGTGGAAAAGGTATTTTTTTTTTCCTACATTAACTTTTCGTTGTAATACTTTATTTTACTGGTTCACAGATTTCATGGAAAGATTAGGTGCAAATAATCGTTGAGAATTCTCTGGGATATTCTGTTCTTAAAAGACTTTTAGAAGGTCGTATGACTACTTGAGATAGCATTATTTTATTTGTTATCGCATAAAATATAATAATTGTTAAGCCGTAGTTCTTAAATAGAATTTAGGTATTTATGAACGTTTTTCAAAATGTATTTCATTGTTGGATGATAAAATATTTTATTTTACTACTTTTGCAGGTTATTAATTCTTGTGTTCCAGTACTCGTAGATTTTTATGCTGACTGGTGTGGGCCATGTAAGATGTTTGGACCGCGAATCGAAGCTAAAGTTGTTAGTCGAGAAGGAAATGTTAGTTGGTGTTGTAAAATGAAATAGACCTGCATGCGTTTTTCATTTGATGAGCATGACAGAGAGTTGCCTAATTTCAACAGAAGACATGTCATGGTCAGACACACTGTTATGATCTGTGAAAATTATGACTAAGAAGAAATGCTTGCTAAGACATTCAACAATAATGAGCCCGTTTCATTTAAAGCTCACTTATTTAAGTGCTTAATTCTGATATTTGGATTTGATGTTCTTTTTCTTCTTTTTTTGTCTTACGTCTTGATAGATTTATGACTGTGCCACCCCCTCGATTTATGAATTATGTTTCAGATTAGGTTAGCTAAGGTGAATGTCGATTATGCGGCAGATGTCGCAATGGATTATGATGTGAATGCAGTACCTACTGTTGTCGCAGTAAAATCAGGTCAGGAAGTTGCACGTTTCGAAGGCGTAAAAACTGATGATGAATTGGACTATTTTATTGACAGCATTATTGATTCAGATTAAAGTTGATGCGCGGAGTAATGTCAGGACAACGTTTTTTTTTGAGAAGATGGGATTCAACGGACAATTTTACATTGTTCTGTCAACTACCATTTTTATGCGTGCTTTGTGGGACATATATTACTACAAAGCAAAAATAGTGATCGAAGCTCCACGGAGAACAAAATGCCTGGTTTGTGCGGCTCATATCATCACAGGGCAGAACATTACTGAATATTACAGTGTAGATTGAATGAAATCTAAAGGAAAAAATTTAAATAAATCCATCTATTTCATTCCTTAAGCTGGACAAACTGACCTTAACGCTTTTTTTTTTTACGGAATCATTTGTTTTATTGCCTTATTCAGAATTCGTCAAATCAAAGTTTCTTCAGGAGTTTTCTTACGGAAATAGATTACATATTTGTATGAAACATGAATAATCCCAAGACTCTTGAAAACAGTCTAACAGAATAACTGTGAATCTGTTACTTGAACATAAAGTTACTTAATGTTTGTTACAGAAAGTTAATTAGACCTAAAAAATACAGTCAAGTTCCAAGAATTTGTCAGTGTTGCTAATTGATAATTGAATATTTTGTTATCCAATGGAAAAAAATGCATTTTAATTATATCATATAATTAAACAAAATAAAGCAGTCCAAGCTGAAACCAAAACAAAGAAATCGAATTGTACAATATTTTACAATTTCGATTTTTGTTCCATAACAACATAGAAGAATAGGCATAAAAAGATCGATTAGTAACGGGCAGTTTTGTCGGAAACTTCACATACTTTTTCAAAAGAGAAGTTGAACTGTAACATAACTATAATATTGCTGACAAGCAACGAAGAAGAAAAGCATGACGATAAGAAAGAGTTGAAGTATCAGGTAGCATCTGAAGATGTATTATGATTAAGGGAAGACGAATTTAATTTAAATAAGTGATCAGAATTTTAATTTGAAAAAAGCTTCAACAATTAGAGAATGAAAAAGGCACAGTAAACAAACATATGGTATTAGCGCAAAATAATCAGTAATTAAGAAACAAAAAAAATTGAGGATGATGTTAGTGAGACTTTAATGAACTAGGGACGAGGAAAGTTTTATTTTATACACATAGGGCAGTTGATAGAGCTGGATTCGAAAGAAAATTGTTAAATGATATAATATAATATACTACTGATGAGGAAAAAAAAGTATTAAAAGATTGCCTGGCAATTCCAGCTAATCAAGTTTGTAACCAGCAGAAGTCTGTAAATTTTGTCATGAGTAAATTAAGTGTTGAAACAAAGCGAATCTCTCACAGGAGTTAAAATTTCGAGGTCTATGAATTCCTGACTCAAATTTCTTTCGATCTCCTGTTGGAATGAAAATTTCCTTATGTCAAGCAACCGGATTAAAATATTGTATCACCATCAGTAAACAAAGAAATTTTTAGGATTGAACTTTAGAATAATATAATCCTATTTTTGGATAAATAATAACAACAAAAATATAATAGAATGAAGAAAAAATCTTTTAAATAATGGCAGTGTTTTGAATTCTGAAGATAAATCCCATTATACCTAAAATGTTTATTTTCAAAAAAATTTCCACTAGTTAAACTCAATTCATACTAAAGCAATCAAAAATTGGAAAATTACGCATGAAAAGAACTAAGCCATAATTCTGAGTTTCTTTCATTTCGAAAAAAGAGTAAACAAATGAAAAGTTTTCAGACAAATTTTAGCAGTAAACTGCAAAAATCCATTACTATAAAGAATGGAGTGGAAAAATCATAGAAGAATAGATGTGATTCGAAATTGAGCTAATGCCTTAGGCCTCACAAACGTTTAGAATAATAACTGAGAGTATCAAACAATTTCAGTCATATTCTTCAGATCCATCTCTTCTAATTGTTCGTATGACTTCAACCTCACAATATTCACCATAAAATAAAATTTCCTATTTGCAAAAAAGGAAAAATATTGCGTTCCATCACCGAAAAAATGTTTTAAAACTTCGAAATTTTGTGATCCAGTTTTATTTTTCACGAAATTTAGTAAAATTTGATTACTTTACTTTCAGTGAGCAGAAGTGTGAGAGACTAATAAATGAGATCGATGCGAATAAAACGTCATCCTCCAACAAACGGTTTTCTAAACAAAAATGAGAAACAAATGTTTCAGGATTTTCACGACTTTCTTTTTCGTCCAGCCTATTTCATTTTTATTTGTGTCCCTCCTGTTCCAAATTAATTACGTTGAAGCATTTGTTCGGCAATGAATCACGTATTTCCTCAAGATTTTGCACTTCGTCTTTTAAAGTATCAATTTCATTTTTAAACTGTGTTATTGTACGATCCTGCTCAATTTTTTGCTCTTTGAGCAATGACACCTGCAAAAAAACTGTTGATTTAAAAAAAGTCAAGCGATCAGTTGAAAAAAAAAGTTTAGCGTATTACAGTGCTGTTTTCATAAAGGAGGTGCTAATTGTTTAAACCAAGTCGTACCAAAAAACTGAGGAAAATAGCTGTTAAGTAGAATCACAAATTTGTGAAATATTAGTGGGAATCAGTAGAGTTTCTTCATTATAATTCCCAGGATGAAGAAATGCTGCTAATTTCAACAAACAGAATTACAGAAAAAAAAAATCCAACCTGCTTATCTAAGTCAGCACTGTTTAACAGTTCTTCTGCTTGTTCCAACTGTTTTTCCAGTTCATCCAGTTCTTCACTATTCACACCATCTAACGAATCTACAAAAAAGTGATCTGCATTGCAACCATATTTGAATTTGCTAACTTGTAAACGAACACAATCAACATCACTTCTTTTACACAGTAACTTCAGCCTCTCTGATAGCAAATTATCAACATATTTTTTTTTACATCTCTAATAGCAAACCATCGATGTCTTGTAAAAAATACAAAGAAGTAGTGAGAAAAATGTTCTAAGCTATGGAATATCGCGAAAATTAAACTTACTGAGTTGATTAATAATACTTCGCAGACTATCCTGCGCTTCACTGATGGTTTTGTTCGCACCTTCAGCGGCTTTTTCGGCAAGTTGAGCTTTTTGAACTGCCTTAAAAAATACTGTCAGTGAAAGTTGAAAATCAAATTGCGCACTTTTTATAGTTAATAGAACATCATACTGGAAAAAATCCTCAATCCATACCTCAAAAGCACGAGCTTTATCGCTGCTAGCCTGTCGTCTGTAATCCTCCATTGTTGTACCCGTCTCCTTGACATCATTAATCAGCTGATCGCCACTTGACTTTAATTCTTCTGCAGTTTTGCGCATCCCTTGCGTTTGATTCCGTAATTCGTAAGCTTCCTAAAAAAGATACTACTTTTAGACATTTCGTGATGTCCGCCAGGAAATGAAATTATGATAACTATCAAAATTCGTTCTCTAGTTATAGTATCAAAGAATGAATTAAAAAAAAAAAAATGTACATAAATATCTAAACTACTTACCTTGCTGATACTTTTAGCTTCTTTTTCAGCTTGCAGAGCAATTTCTTCAGCCATCTTTGCGTCATTTTTTGCATTTCCGATAGCACTTTCAGTTTCTCGAGTTGTCTCCTCAGCCAAAGCAATTTCTTTCTCAATTTCTTTTAGATTTTTCAGTTCTTCAATTGCTTCTGATTTACTTGCATCCACTCGTTCTTGAAAATCTGAAGAGAAACTTCGGATACTATAGTTCACATTTACTTTCACTCTATTAGAAGAAAAATCAATCAGGCACACAAAAAGCAAACTGAAAATGTAAAAATTTGAAATGTACGTACCATTCAATATTTCCAGCGTATGTTGCGCTTCCGCTAGCGTACTTTCTGCGAGTGAAACGGCCTGCATAGCGTGAGCCTTTGCAGCATCCACATCAGCTAATAATTCATCCGAAACCTGCATAATTTAGATCTTTTTCATATGCTAAATATTTAGACGATAACCTGCGTTATTCATGTAGGGATTTTACAGATTACAAATAAGCATAACAAATAGAAGCAATTCCAGTATAATCAAATTACTTTTTGTTGATCCTGAGCTCTTTGCAATTCATATTTTGCTTCAGCAATTATCCGTACTGCTTCGTCTATTAATTCCTTGTTAGCAGCAACTTGTTCCTTAGCATTATCAGCCGTGGCTATAGCATCATCCGCGACCCGTTTCGTTTCTTCTTCAATCTAAATATCATTTGAACCGATATTTAATCAAAAAATTTGAATTGAAAACCTAAAAATTTCTGGATCCTAGTGAGTGCTAAAAATAGTGGAGTAACGTATTATTTATAGACTAAGTTTACTTGCCTTAATTATATGAAACATAAAACTCTAACTTGTTGCAGATCAATATTTGGTAATCGCAGACTCTCAACAATTGTTAAACTTTCTGCAGCTGTTTTGTACGCACGATCTGCTTCCGTTAGTTGTTCCTCAGCAAGTCTACGAGTTTGGTTCAACAATTTTTCAGTTGCATTCAAACGCTCCATCATAGTTGCAATTTCTTTGCTAGTAACATCACCTAGATGAATGTAAAAATTAAAATTTAATATATCGCTATCATCTGTGAAACCCATACACATATCACTGTTTTAAAATGCTAGAATAATATTAAGCAAAGAAAAGTAATGTCGGGCGCTTTCAGCAATCTGCTCCCAAATTATCATGAAGTAAATACTTACTAAGTACCAAACTATTAAAATAAAATTTTTGGATAACTGACGTAACAACAGTACATTGGGATATATAATAAAGCTTCCGTTATAGTTTCCAAATCAGTGTAAACCTTACTGCTTCGAATAACGCAAACAGTAATACCAAGGGAATCCTTAAATGCTACTGAGCTAAAGTAATAAATAATAGCAGCATTTAAAAAAAAGATACAATCATTATTGTTAACCTTTTTTCAAATAGCTCTAAAGTGATTAGAAATTAAACATACATATTATCCATTGATCAGACTCATAATATCAGATCAACGATTTCAATTAACACTCATCTCAGTAATATCATATGCGCTAAATTACATTTATTTCATCTTACCTCCAAAGATCACTTCCTTCGCTTCAATAAGCGCCTGTTTAGAAGTATTTGCAATCTTCTCAGCTAATCCTTCAATTTCGATACTGCGATTCTCCTGCATTTCAGCTAATTTCCTTGCCTCTTGTGCTATTTCCGATAACTGAAATGAATATCCTCCTTCTCTTTATGTAAGATATTTGAAATTAATTGAAACAAAATGAAAAATCGAAAATACAATCATTAAGTGCAATTACGTCCTCATATGTACTTATTCGCACAATGATGTGTGTGATTTTCCCGCATATCAATGTACGCCTTATAAAAAAAGATTCATTTGGAAATATGAAAGTTCGAAAAAAATCGTGTATCTAATAGTACGTAAAATAATGTAAAAACTACTTGCTGGCTTTGTTCACCATATTTTCGAGATGCTTCTTGTGCCAATTCCCATTGCGTTTGTCCTTCAGTTTCCAAATAATATAATGCATTTTCTAAATCACTTCGTGCTCGTTCTGTAAATTTTAATTTTAGTAATCCTTGCCTATTCTCAGCCTATTCAGTCTTCAATCTCTTGATAGAAAAGCATTAACCTTATAAAAATATGCATGTCCCGTATAAAATGATATATTAATGAGTTACACTTTCGCTCTAAAATGACTTTTCTATCAAATCTTCGATCTATCAATATGAGTAGAGGAAAAGAAAAATACCAAGACATAAAATACATTTTTAATTCATTACTCGACCGAAGAAACTAATTATTCCTGTAAGAGTTGAAGCAAATTCCGAAAGAGACAGAAAATTATCAAGATTGGCTAATTGTTCAAGATAACCTTTGATTATATTCCATTGCTTTAATGTTTCATCTATTGTAGTGGCTTTTCTATTTGTTTTATTGATGATATCGTTAACCGAATTTAACAGTTCCAATGCATTCTTCAAATCGCTCCTAACCATGCTCACTTGTTCAATAATCTCCGAATCATCACCAGCTGAAAAATTTTTTAAATCATCCTACAAAACTTCGAAATTCCAGAAAATTGTTTCTTCGAAAAGAATTTTCTAGTTTACCACTGATTATCTAACCAATAAAATCAGACGAAAAAATTAGCCAGATGAATAAATTTGGCAATTATATCAAAACCCAGTGCTTCACATTATACCCAAAATGTCCATTATGTCAATAATTGATGACATGACTATCATGTCATCAATTATTGTCAGTAAACTAATTCATAACATGAAACAAAATAAATTAGTTCTTAACTTACCTAATCTTTTGTTTACCATTTCAGCCAAATCCTCTACTTCAGCACTGACAGTTTTGACATAATTATCGAATCCCGCATCGTCAACCTGCAAAAAAACTTAGCAAATATATCATCAAGACTTCATAAGTCCACTCTGTTTTTTGTAAATTTTCCGAAGAAAACTTTAACACTACTCTAAATGACACCTAATTTACATATAATGGCTTTTCTGCTCCAACATATACTGAAAAATAAATGTTCTGCCAAATTAAACTATACTGTCCATTATATGACAGTAATTATCGCCATTAGCTGCTGGAACATGACGGAAAAATCATTTTATTAATTTGAAATGCGATTGAGAGATTCGAGTTGCAAAAGGAAAAAAAGAATCCAATAAATGAAAGCTTTGAAAACTCTTACTAAAACAATTCCTAACTAAAATAACTATTACATAGCTTAATAAATGATTGAAAAAAGGAAGTTCATAAATTAACAACCGGAGCAGGATTCTCGATAATTTCCCTTAAGGTTTCTTCCAGCACACCAATATCCTTCCTGAATGTATGCACTCGACTTTGCGTCAGTGTATAGCAATCATCACAAGGTAAACAACCAGCCTGAAGATTGTA